>JANIMX020000252.1:40837-54323 GCA_024582655.2 Erythroxylum kunthianum | reverse complement strand
GTAAGAAATAGGAATAGAGGGGTAATAGAATAGTTATTACCCTCATCCAAACATGACCTTAATCTTTTGTGGAAGCCAAGTTAGCATTCTTTGAAGAAAGAATAATATTATCAAATGCTTGACCTGCCTATCTTTCCAACCCACTCCAATGTTCACTGGAACAGAGACTCAGTGATATATGATTGTGTTCCACTCCACGAAATTCAATAAGTTCCATGAGTTTGTGCAAAGACAGAACAACTCATACAGTCATTTGCTTAAATTGAATAACCCTGCTCTTATTCTGCTCATGCTATCTCAAACATGTCTATTGGTAATTTGCTTCAAAGTTTTAAGGTTTACTGGTGCCATCCTACTATTTCTCTAGCATGTCTTTTAAGAGCTGCTTGTACAAGAATAGGAAAAAGAAAGCAAACATTAGATTGGATACTGACACTACTCAGTTTGAAAAGTTCCTTCTTTCCTGATTGATCTCCAAAGTGCTTTCCACAACCCTCGATTTGGTGTGATTCACACATTCTGATGTTGAAATGACTCACCTTTCTATGTACAGATGAAATTCCAGATTTTTGTTCCTCAATAAACCCTTTCAGGGAAACTCTTTTAAACTCTCTAACATGTTTTCTTCCTTGCATAGTGCAATTTGAGAAGAATATGTTTCTGCTTGGTCTCTCCCAGAATTTGGTTCACACTCCATAATAAACAAGCAACTAGCAATTGTTTCAAGGACTATAAGGAGAGAGAACATGTATGCTATTAACAAACTCTCTATAACCATTGACAAACTAGGCCTTCCAAGGAGATAGTAAGCTCTAATAACCCGATATCGAAACAAAGATTCAATAGCAGCAAGCCCCCAATTGATAGGGATAGTTAACAACAAAGCCATTGAATTTGTTTGCTTTCTTAGTAAAGCAACTTGGCAAATAGCTCTGTATCCAGTGCTATTCCCAGTCCCTGCCATAGCCAAAGCTAGGTTGCTTATGACCATGGTATTGGTTAAGATCATATACAATACAATTTAGGCTGCTTCAATAAGAAGATGATTGCTAGATGCTAACCCAAATGCTTCTTCTGTTAAATTCAAGGCTGCCAAAAGGAGGAAGAAAGCTACCAGGCTAATGGATACAGTGAAGATTATATTACAGAGGCAAGTTAAGATTAGAGTCTTGTAAAATGGAAGAGTGGCCATCCAATACTGATTTAGACGCCTAATGACGGATCCTTTGGCTATTACAAGGAAAGTGAGTGTTAGAGGAAAGCTGAAAATATAGCTAAAAATGACCTGACAAAGATTTACGCCAAGAAAAGATGCTCTTGCTGGAAACAAAAGCGGTTTGGTTTGCGAACAAGATTTGTAAACAGATTGTAACAGAAGAACTGAAACTGAAAATGAAAGCATAAGGACTATTGGGGTGGTGCTATAGTGGTGGCAATCTTTGAGTAAGGTGTAGATAGATCTTCTGATGATTTTTCCAGGAGAGCAAAACTGTTTTGTCCCATTTCTGATGGAGGTATTAATGGTTTAACTCTAAACAGCAAAGAGAAAGGCTCAGATTTGGTTTTGAGAGATATATTTAATGGCTGAGGTTCGGATTTTCCATCTCTGTGCAACAACCAGAAACTAACACAAAACTGCCAAAACACAGGTTTTTATGTGTAATTAGAATGACTTTTCTTTGGTAGGCGATAATCTGCTTGCTTTAGCAATAAATATGTAATCCTACCAATGTTTGTGTGTTTTGGTGGAAATACGTTGCCTGCACGAAAGCATGGGATTGGTGAGTGTAAATTATCATCTTTACATTGAAGGAGATTTGGTGGCCTAAAACGATGGTTGAAAATAGCCAAGATTACACTCCAATTCCATCACACTAGCATAGCTACTATCTAGATTATGCCTTTAGGATAGTTAGGTTCATGGCATTAATAATACTGATTGCAACAACAACAATACCAAATATTCAATCTTTCTATATTTTACGAGGGTTGTGTGAAAGTTATCAATTATACATTACCTTCTTCTTATATTTTATAAAAAGTTTGTTTTCGTGACTCGAACTCATAAACTTCTGGTCACAAAACTCGCCTTCAATAATTGTGATTGCAATATGCCATATTAGGTTGATCTAATTTTAAAAATAAATAATTTTTACCTTTTTTAGATATGAATATACCTAACAAATGAGGATAAATAAAAATAAATAACTTTGTTGTCTTCAACTTTGAAATTCCCTTTTGCATGTTAATCATATTAATAAGATACATAAATACTAATATTTCCATTAATAATGATTTACCATAATATACTAAAAGGTTTAATGTAGATATTAAGGATTATTAACACACTACTTTTCTTTTGTGCTTTAAATATATTTGTAATAAATAAGTGATTTAAACTTAAATAATATTGTTAGTCTATCATATGATATCAAAACACTTATAAATATTATTTAAAAGAAACTCAAGAATTTCTTACAAACCATTTGACCACCTAAAAACGATTATGAATTGAGAATAAACATATTAGGAAAAGGAAATTACGTCCATCTTATGATTTATATAGCTTAGTTTTTATATTAAATTATAGTGAACAAGATGACAACTTTTCAAATTTTACTTTTTTATTGGTCATGTATTTAATGACTCAGTTTTGTTTTTGGTTTTTATTTGTTCTTAATTTCAATAAATTGTTTGGTTGAGTTTTTTATTTTATTTTTTAGTTCTCATTTTTCTTGGTTTTATAAGTAACTTATGAAAATCTAAAAAATTAATTACTAAATAATAAGTTTGTTTTAAATAATTAAAAATATTTATTTGTTTTCGGTAAGAATATTATAATTATTTATTGATATATGTTTTTGTAAGATATTAAGATAAGATGAATTACTTTACTAATTTATAACTTTATTTAAATATTGTTAATATTTCAAAATTTTAAACCTATGTCCAATTCAGGCTATGAAATAGATCAAAATTTCAAATTATAATCAGATATATTATAAAATTTTTAAATTCAAACTTTACATATAAGTCCAAGTCACTGTGACATACTAGGATGAATTTATATCTTAAATATAAAATGATGTGAAATTTATATAAAATATTTAACAATTTATTAAATAAAAATAATTATAAGTCTTTTTTTAATAAAATTGTAATTTTTTTTATAAAATTCATAATAAAAATAAATTAAGTAAATAAATATAAAAATATATAATTATGATAAGATTCAAATAGTGAAGTATTTCCTTGAATTAACCTAGGATTTTTTTTAAGATTGTCATCCTTTTCGAAGGAGAATAATTCTATTTTGATTTAATAAATAAATTAAAAATATAATCAAGACAAATTATTTCCTACATAAGTCTTTTGCACTTATCAACTGCAAAAGGTAATGAACGATTAAAAAGTTACGAATTTGGGTCACGGAAATAATTTTTTTGTAAAAAAGTAAGGATAAGTTTGCATATAATTGATGTCTCTTATCCAATCTTCGTAAAGAGGATAAACTGAATTTGTTATGTTGTGTTATGTAATTTATCTCATATGTGCTATTTAATCTTAAATTACTGTTGTAAAAAATCACAACCACAACAAATTTCATTTTGCGAAAATTTAGTGAGGGACATCAATTGTATGTCTTTTTTTATTTTTTTTATAAAGATATTATTTCTAAAACTCGAATATGTGAAATTATAAATTATAAAAGGGCAAATTTATCGGTTAATGGATCAATTTATACAGTCAGCAGCAATAAAAAGAAAAAAGTTTTCGATCAAAAGTAAAAAAAGTAGTGTTACTAAAAGACCAGCGAAATGTAATTGTAATTGTAAGACCAGCGAGAGCACAATGGTCTTTTCAGGTTGTCTTCCCTCACCTCCATCTTTTGGCTGGAAATTCCACCCTTTTGGTGATGGCTTGACCTCCGCTATGTTTCTCGTCATAATCTTCTGATCTGCGAAAGGAAAAGCCTCTCAAGTGTTGGTCTTTCTGTTGCCAATCTTTATAAATGTCTGTCTCTTTCTGTTTTAATTGCATAAAGTTTCGATCTTTACGTTCTTAAGAGTGATCAATCTTATCTCAATTTCTTTTTTATTTTGGGTCTTTAAGTTTTGGGAAGAATGAATTATTATGTTAGTAGACAGAATATTGTTGAGTTGAAGTCAATTTCTTCTGTTACTTTTGTTTTTCACATATAATTTGTTGATTATTTCATCTTTTAAAGTTGTTTATTTTCATTTAACTGCGTAAGATTTGAGCTTCGCTGCGTCATTTCCTGCTTCTGACCCAATTAATATTGAACACATTGTCTTGGAACTATGTAGTTGTCATAAATGTGAAACATGGGGGGAGACTTGAGAGTCGCTGAGTGATAATTTCTGAATAAAGCAGTCATCTTTTAATAGGGGAGTGAATTATTGAAAATTCCTAGGTTATAATGACACTTGTTTAAAGGTACATTCTAGTTCAGTTTGATCCCTCCCACTTTTTGGCTTGCTTTTGACATCTAGATGGCATTTCCTTGCACATCCTGATGCGTTTTACTGCTCATTATTGTGATGGGATGTGTGTTGGCTTGTTGCTATACTTACTTACCTTACTGCATTTGTGTCCTTAGTTATACTTGTGTGGTTTTGTGATGAAACATGGCTTGATTTCAGTTGGACGGTTTATCATCTTCTTTCATTTGGGGACCTATTCCTGGGCTGTTTACTAAATTTGACAACTAGGCGCAATATTCATTACGGCCGTCTTCCTACTGATGAAGATGGTGATCATGACGATGGCAATAAAAGATATGACCCTCGGTTTGATTATAGTCCTGGATCCTTTGACAAAATCCCATGGAAATCCATAGCCCTTGCATTCTTTCTGCTCTTTCTTGGATCAATACTTCTGTTTCTTTCATACTTCATTTTCTCTGGACACATGGGAGGAGAGACATCCCAAGCATATGGTCTCTTTGCCCTTGGATTCCTTCCTTTTTTGCCAGGTAAAATTAATGGACAAATAATGTACTAATATTTGTGCTTACCTGAATGATTGCTATGCTTGTAAATACAGGTTTTATGCGTGCACTTTGTTTAGTTCTCTGTGCTATGTTAAATGATCTAGTGGAATTAAGGTTGAGAACATGGATAGTTCACCAATGTTAATGCCAATTAGGCAGTTGAATATATATGCTAGAGACTGAAGTTTGTGGCTTGAAAGGTTAATTTTCCTTGAATGAATTTGGTGAGTGTAATCTTCTGCAGTTGTAAGGAATACAGATGAGATGGAGAAAATTTCTAGACATGAATAATTATGATGCTCTTGACACAAAGAATTGGATATTGAAGCGTAGGTAGGAGGAGTTGAATAATTCATGTTAGAGGGATTGATTATGCCCACAGAGCAGCTCCTCTGCAGTTAGCTTAACGGGAGGATTAGCCATCCAAGGGCCGGATAAAGATGTAGGACTGACTGAAGTTTACTTTATGAAGTGGTTTGAAGAACTGGACTTTTTGTATCCTTAGTTTTGATGTGTTGACATTTGGGCACGAGATGCTTGTGTCTAATTTTCCACTATATTAAAAAAGAGTTATCTATTGCCTTTTTAATACCTTGCTTATGAGTCATGCAATTTTGGGTTCTGATTCTGAATGCTGCTTTTCTTCTGCAGGATTTTATGAAGCTCGAATAGCATATTATTCATGGAGAGGTGCTAAAGGATATCGCTTTTCTTCTATTCCAAATTATTAGAATCCACCATCCTAATTCTGTAGCTGCTGCTTCCAGCTTATGGATTTGATCAAGTAAACTCGGAAGCTATTGTACAGAACTTCATGTTCTTTTGTAAAATTGAAGTTATTAAAAGCCTCCCCTGTTTCTTCTGTACTTTTTACCCTTTGCAGATTCTCTGTTCTTTCAGGATAAACATGTTTATTTTCTCTCAACTTCTGGGGTGAGAGATGATGGGACTGCTCACACTTGATACTTCTTACTCAGAAAGGGCTTCTTTTTGAGTAACTCCTGTAGGAAATTCTTGTTACTAACTTGCCAAACTTAACTGCTAAGGTGGAAATGGAAAGTAAGCACATTTTCTTTTGTTTTTGCCAATGGTGCATTACGAAAACAGTGTATGGGCATGAGTTCATTCATTCTCTCATAAACTATTCAACTGCTAAACAGCTTTAACTACCTCATCATATTAAGTAGTTCATGTAATCATTCTTTTATTCATTGATGACTAGGCTTTGATAAGGATATCTTATCCTATTATCAAAATCACTACATTATTTCCATATTAATTCTTCAGTAGTTTCACTCTCAACAAGGAAACAAATTACAAAACCAAAGCCCATTGCCATTTTCTCATGCCTTTTTCACCTATAAATATATATAAAAATCATAAAAAAATCCAAAATTTACTAAATTTGAACTTTTCAGAAAAAAGGGACAAATTATAGAATTTCAATGCAACAATTATTATTATGATCATAGCCACTAAAAATAAAGGGATTGGGTTTTTGAGGAACCTAATTTCCTGTGTTATAATGAATGTATAATTTATTATTTAGTAATTATTTTGATTTTGTTTAAGTAGACTATAGCGTGACAAGTTTTGAAGTAACTCGTAAGATTATTCTTATGTACAATTGATATCCTTTATTTGACCATCGCGGAGAAATTGAAATTGTTGTAATTTGTGGTTTTTTAAAATAGATCAAGTCAAAATTTGTATTAAGTTTTGTAATTAACGTTTTTTTTTCTCATGAAATTTAATTCCTCTACACCTTTTTTGGTAAATTTATGGGTATCATATTATAATTATACATATATATATAAAAAGAAAAGGGTAATGTTTTGTATTTATTTTCATGTGAAAAGACGAAAATACCCTAGGAATCTCAATTGTAATTCACAAAAAAGAGTGATGGTCTGCTCATTGCCTTGTTTCTCTTCCATCCACCTTCTGGCTTTCCATGGTGAAAGATTCGACGATTATGGTGTTGGTGTGACCTCATTTTCTCTCTTTATCATTTCGATTCTCTGATCTGTTTTTGAGAAAACCCACTTCCTTTCTCCACCGTCTCCGTTGATTTTGTGAGTTTTTCTTCGCCCCATTCTTCTCTATCTTTATATTGTACCCCCTCTTTCTATTTCCAATTCTTAAATTTTCGATCTTTATGGCCTAGGACTTGCAAATCTTACCTCATTTTTCGTTCCTTTTTCTTTTTCTGGGATCTTTCTTGACTTTTCAGAAATTCTCAATTTTTAGACGTCCACAAAATTTTGTTGGATTCTTTCAGTTTAGGGTTAACAAGGTTAATTTCTTCTGGTAACATTTTTTTTTCTCCTGATTTATATTTTCTGTATGCTGTCATCTTTTAGATTTGGTTATTGGTACTTAATTACGTAAAGTTAAGTTTGGTTGCTTCACTTTGTTTCTGATGTCTGGCTATTCGATGCTAGTCTCATGAAAATTGGAGCTTCATGGTTACTTTTTTAAGGGAGAGATGACTCTCAGGGGTTTGCTTTTGTGAACATGTTCTGGTACATCGTATGGAAGCTTTCTGTATTTCAGTAATTAAGGTTTATATAGCGCTAGCATTATCTGTTGCTTCTTCTTTCTCTAGTTCATGTTTGCCCCATACAACTAAAATGAAGTAAGAAAATTATTTTTCTGTAGTTTTTTGAAGTTGGTAAATTACAGCTAAACTTTACTTTCTTGTTGTTGAACTTTCTTGCATTTGGATCAGGAACAATGGACGGGTCAACTCACCGAGGGAGCAGTGGTGCAGACATGTATTTATCAAATTACAAGCTCGGCAAAACTCTCGGAATCGGTTCCTTTGGCAAGGTGAAAATTGCAGAGCATGCATTGACTGGCCACAAGGTTGCTATCAAGATTCTAAACCGTCGAAAGATAAAAAATTTGGAGATGGAAGAAAAAGGTATATGTTGTGCAGGATATTTCTGATACTTGATTATTTGAGACTATTATCGCTTTTCTATTTATGATGGTTTCATATTTATTAGCGTTTCTTTTTTCTAGTCCTTGTTTTTCCCTCCAGCCTGAATGATGCATGAAATGATCTTGTAGTCACTTTCCTCCCTTGCTTATTTGAAATTATGGAAGCAATTATCTTTAAGTTGAATTTGAAGCGATAGACTGAACGAAGAATACATTGCTGAGATTTTTGTTAAGTCTTCTGTTGTCACAGTTGCATGTGGAGACATGTTTCTTTTTTCTATTTCATACCTTTGTAGGTTTGATTGACTTATGTTGAGTGGTGCATTTTGCTTTGGTTTCTGTTAAGTGGCTACTGTGTTCATTATCCCTACTTCTTTTTGCAGTGAGAAGAGAAATAAAAATCCTAAGATTATTCATGCATCCACACATTATTCGACTTTACGAGGTGATAGAAACACCTACAGATATTTATGTTGTTATGGAGTATGTGAAGTCTGGAGAGCTCTTTGATTACATTGTGGAGAAAGGTAGGTTGCAAGAAGATGAGGCTCGCAAATTTTTCCAGCAGGTAGAGTTGTCACAATTTTCCATTGGTTTCTGACGTGGTCTATGTGCATTTAGAAAATTCAATATTATGAAGCAAAACTTTGTCCCTGTGCAGATAATTTCTGGAGTAGAATATTGCCACAGGAATATGGTTGTTCATAGAGACCTTAAGCCTGAAAATTTGTTGTTGGATTCTAGACGGAATGTTAAAATTGCTGATTTTGGCTTGAGCAATATAATGCGAGATGGCCATTTCTTGAAGACAAGTTGTGGAAGCCCAAATTATGCTGCTCCAGAGGTATTCTGTTGTCTTGACTTTGGATGGTGTTGTAGATATTTCAACAGAACTTGTATATATATCCTACTCCTTGTTTTGAAGTATGCTTTTCTTAATCCAATTATTGTGCCCTCCTTTTTTCCCCGTTTGCAGGTTATATCTGGGAAATTGTATGCTGGGCCTGAAGTAGACGTATGGAGCTGTGGCGTCATACTCTATGCTCTTCTCTGTGGCACCCTTCCTTTTGATGATGAAAACATTCCTAACCTCTTCAAGAAAATAAAGGTATTAGGAATTTTAATAACTGATTTGGCTTCTATTTCCAGGTCTTCCATGGCTACAGATTTGTCCATTTCCTTTGAAGTTTAATATTAAGAGCATTGTGAGAAGTTTTGCTTCATGCTGACTAGCGTGTACTTTAGTCACTGGTTTTCAGTTCCATTGGTTTACTTTTGTCTGGAAAAGTAAACCTATTACTTTCTTCATGGAATGTTGGCCACCAATCTTCTTTACGAAGAATTGTTTCCTTCTAAATGAGTAAAGCAAGTCGGTTAGGACATTGTTCTTGTCTGTTATAGATGTCATTTTGTACAGCATAGTTCTAATAGACTTGAGTTGGAAATGTTGCCCACAACTGTAAATAGTATGTTATGACAATTGGAGGATGACACCGCGATTGTGCAGCTCAAACAACAGCCATTAAAGAGAAAACAAAAAAGATGAAGGAAAAGAGGAATTTTAAATTGCTAGGTTTCTCTCTTTTTTTTTTTTTAAAAATTTTGCGGTTGCTGAGATAGGTTCGATACAGTGTTTCCAATGATTAATCTCAGTATTTTAACATTTTCTCTTCTAGTTATTTTAGTATTTATATTCTGGATCAGATTTATTTATTGCATTATTTTGTGAGCATGTACTGGAACCTAATATGTCCCGACGTTTTGACTCTGTCTTTTAGGGTGGGATATACACTCTTCCTAGTCATTTATCACATGGTGCAAGAGATCTGATTCCACGTATGCTAGTTGTTGATCCAATGAAGCGAATGACTATACCTGAAATCCGCCAACATCCATGGTTCCAAGCTCGCCTTCCACGTTATTTGGCTGTCCCCCCACCGGATACAATGGAACAAGCTAAAAAGGTGTAATATCTTCGGATATATTGCTTACTTTCTCTGGTGGTAATGCATTATAACAATATGACCTGAGGATGTTGACTTCTTTCATTCTACTTTTCACCATGTGAATAGATGGTTTCCATGAGGTCTAGTATTAGACAGACAGTACTTTTGCTTGTGGTGGTTATGTTCCATTAATTGTGATGCAGTCCCTCTACCTTTGGATGCAGCAAGAGACTGTCTTTGTTGTGTGTATTGCCGTGCATCTTTAATCAGGCCTGAGTTACTTATCTTATCCACATGTCTGCATCTTGCTTATTGACTTCCTCCATCGCTTTTCCGTATTCCTTTTTTTCGTAAGATTAATGAAGTGATACATTTCTTTTCTCAAATTTTGAATTTTCAGGCCTCAGCAATGAAAGGATTTTGTTCTTTTGCTAACTTGACCTTAGTGAAAGCGTATTGATTTTCAGAAGACCATATCAAATTTTGGATTTTAGGCTGAAGCCTTATAAGTTTTATTATAAATTAATTGGTGTTTTGTTTTGTTAAACGTAGAAAGAAGAAAATGGGTAGCATAGAGGTGTACTTTGACGTAGATGATGTCCAATTTGTTCATATGTACATTTTGTTCATGCAGATTGATGAAGAGGTTCTCCAAGAAGTGGTCAATATGGGATTTGACAGGAACCAATTAATTGACTCTCTTCGTAGTAGAAAACAAAATGAGGTTTGGACATTTAAGGACTCTTTGGCATAACTCTTCCAATATCTTATTACCTTTATGCTTAAGGTGATCATTGTTTTTTAATCTTTAATCTTACTACATTTCAGGGTACTGTTGCATATTATCTATTGTTGGACAATCGGTTTCGATTATCCAACGGCTATCTTGGAGATGAGTTCCAAGAGACCATGGTGCGTGGACTTTCTGAGTTTATTTTAGGAGAAAGATCTCTTATCAGCAATACAATACAATGTTACAATATAATCTGAAGTTAATTGTGATCTTCAGATAGGCATTATTCGTAAATATCCACATTGGTAAATATCAAAATTTGGCAGCAGTATTGGCCCCTTTTTCTTAAGACCTTTGGGTTTTTTAGGTGGACACTGCTATAGATGTTTACTAGGCTGAACTTCCTTAGTAATATAGCATGCCTATCTTGTCAATGATTTTGCTATTTGATTGGTTGTTGTTTTATGTTTTTCTTCTTGTTTGCATTGGTTTTATCTCTTTACTTATGTTATTTTCTAGGAAAGTGGTTTCAACCGTATGCTTCAAAATGAACCTACTTCTCCTGCTGTTGGACACCGCCTTGGTGGATTCATGGACTATCCAGGAATGAGTTTGAAATCACAATTCCCTGTCGATAGGAAATGGGCTCTTGGACTTCAGGTAATTCTCTGTTTGTTTAGGCTGTGCTGTGTTGGGATGGGATCTGAATATTTGTTTTGCAATTTGCGCCATATCATTTTGAATGGTAGGACAAAGAAAGCTTTATGTGGGAGAATATTATGGTCTTCACGAAATCTGATATTTGCTTTTTTACTGAATGCTATTTGAGAGATCTAGATAGCTATTTCAAGTATTTTCAGTTTATGAAACATGGTACCATTGTCTGTATTTATGTTACTTGTGACCATCAACAAACTAACAGAATTTGTTGCCTTCAACTGCTGCAGTCTCGAGCACATCCTCGAGAAATAATGACTGAAGTTCTCAAAGCTCTCCAAGAATTGGATGTATGCTGGAAGAAAATAGGTCACTACAATATGAAGTGCAGGTGGATTCCTGGGAATCCTAGCCAGCTTGACGACATGTTCAATGATCCAGTGCACAACAATAGTTTTTTTGGGGACGAATCCACCATCATTGAGAATGATTGTGTCACTAAGCCACCAAATGTTGTGAAGTTTGAGGTGCAGGTAATGCAGTAATCCCAATGTCTCATTATGAATTTCTGCATGCGGTATTTTGTATTTGGGATGGTAAAACTGTCACAATGTAGGGAATGAAGGCTGGATAAGAGGATATTGTTTGTTGATTATGAAGTCTTTTGATTGCTAGTGTGTTGCATAAAATATTTGCTCTTTTATTGTGAAATGAAAACCTGTATGATGCGTGGCTGATGCATAATGCCCATTTTGTTCACTAACTCATATCTAACATATATATGTTGTTGCCACGGTCTTGACAGCTTTACAAAACTCGTGAGGACAGCAAGTACTTGCTTGATTTGCAAAGGGTGCAGGGTCCACAGTTTCTCTTCTTGGATCTTTGTGCTGCTTTCCTTGCGCAACTTCGGGTCCTTTAAATGGGAAGGATAGGCTCTCAAGAAGACGTGACTCCATTCCTTGGATCTCTTGTTATGCCTGTGAATAAGAAACTTAGGATGTATATATAATGTCATTCAGTTTTTGAGTCTTTTGGTTACTGTTAAAATTTCACCCTCTGTTTTATCTGGGTTATTGATTATTAAAGCCAACAACCAATATAGCAGTTGGCAGAATCACGAACTATCTTGATTTTGGCATTCTACCTTTCTTTTCACTAGGCATATCTTAATATTGTGAATCCCATAGGGAATTTTCAGTATTCTAGATCAAGTGGTAAGTGGTGACCTCGTGGAATCTGCTGAAAGGCTTTCAAATTTCTTTTGTTTTCAGCAAGTTGTGCCCAATTGTCCTTTTTATCTTTTAGTTTTGAAGTTTTTCTATGCTCAGGCTTTAAGGGGTATGAATATCGATACCAGATGATGCTCAAGTTGTCAGAATATGCAATAGCCTTAAGGAGCTATATTGCTCATCTCATAAAGGGTGGAGAGGAGTTATTTTACTGAAGCAGGGTTAGCCAAGACATCCAGGCAGAGAACAGTTAGGAAAAAATTGACGTCGAGGTTGATGAGCATTCTTTCCTTTCTTCGGCCGGGATTGGATTTAGATGCATTGGCTTTTGTTATGGAAAGGCTTTTGTTCTTAATACTTTCTGAAACCTTAATGTCATAAACCGCCTATCCTCTCCTCTGCTACCGCATACTGTGACTGTCGTCCCTCTCACGTTGTCGTCCTTGTCATCTCGCTCCTCTACCTTAATGTCACTCTTTGTCGTGCATCTCCTCTCTAGTCTAGATTGCTCCATTACCTCCAGACCAGTATTACGGCTCTCCTCTCTAGTCTAGGTTTCTTTTCTTTATATTAAATGAGCTCGCATTGTTAATGCTCCTGTTAATCTGCAAAAGTATATTTACATATATAAATTTCAGGTTGAGAAAAACATGTTGGCACATCTATGTTTCTGTGAAAAACACATGAAATTCTCTGACAAACAAAAAATCACACATTTTAGCTTCAACTTGTTTGAGCAAATGGATACAGAAGTCGACCACTTGCTGTACTATGAGCCCTTGACACAACCACAATATTCCATTTCCATGAAACTGTCATACTACGTCTATACACAGACTTCTGCTGAAATCCAATTCATAAGCCCATTTCCTGTTTGATCTTAAAACGAAATTATGAAACTTAATGTTGAAAGCTAAATCTACCTTCTAGGATTCGTGCAGAACGCTGGTTATTTTCC
>JANIMX020000252.1:20926-35000 GCA_024582655.2 Erythroxylum kunthianum | reverse complement strand
AGATGAAGGAACATAACAAGTAACAGTAATTGACATTTATGGATATCAGACAAAGCATAAGAGGTAGAGTATAAACGAAACTATCTTCTCCCAGTTTGTTTCAGTTGGTAAGTCACCAAAAAGAAAAGAAGCGTAAACTGGTTGTGAAGCTTTGTAGAAAAAGAGGAAGAAGATGACTGAGGAAGCTAAGGTGTGAAGAAGCTTGGAAAAACAGGTATGGAAAGTTCGCTGGTTTGGTTTTTATTCTGTTAAATGTGTGCGTGTTAGATAAAGGATGTCTGTAAAGCTGTAACTGTGGATGGCAGCCGAGCAGTGTGTGATTGGTTGTCTATAATTGGAGTTGTAGTAATTCGATTAGGTTGATTCTTGGGGCATCTCAAAATAGACTAAGAATGCCAGATTTTGTATGAAGAGCATAAACTTTTTTTTGCCTGTAGGATGGTAAAAAAAATTTGACCGAAGTGAGTGAGTGTGGATGCATCACACCCGTGCAGCGTGTGACAGAGGTGTCACGCTGGTGACGCCTCCATCACAGGCGTGACAAGGCATCACGCCCGTGCGTACGCCCGTGACACCCTAAAATGGGTTTGGTCTAGTGTATGAGTCCAACAAATATGATTATTAAGTTGATAGAAACCTAAAACAAATTTGCATATAGCAAATGAGCCCCAATGTCAGGACAGAATCTGTCCAAATAAAAGGGGGATGAATTGTGTTTGTTTTGGTCTATTTTATTTATTTGTGATGCATTACGCATCAATACTGAGCTTGTACTTGTGAATGCGATTGTGTCATATGTGAGATAATTATGTGCAATGTGATTTTTAGTCTACTGAGTCCTAGTTGGATAAATAGGCATGCCTAGAAGGGTCTGCAGTTGCTCGTGGGCACTACAGTGTCGAGACTTCGGTCTCTCGTGGACACTACGGTGTCGAGGCTCTAGCCTCTCGTGAGATCCGTTATCCACGTATGTGTTCTCAGGATGTGCAGGCGTATGTGATTTGTAAACTTCTGTGAATTTCTGACATGTGAACATGAGTATGCGTACGAAGTTACTGAAAAATGTGATAAATGAGATAAATGCATGTGAAAAGGGATGGGATTCCCTCTACTGTGTTTCAGTTTTAACATATGATGTCTATTCAAATTATGTTTGTGTCATAGACGTCTATCAAGCAGACGATCTATGTTTTTATTTATATGCTTTGCTTTCCCACTAAGCGTAAGCTCAGCACGGAGTGTTTTCTCCATGTAGGTCGGGAGGAGGTCCGAGATCAGGCAGGGACGTCGAGATCGCAGAGGCCACCAGAGTCTTCCTAGTTCGAGTCTGTATTTGTATTTTGTTTTTCTTTTTGGATGTAAGTATTGTTGTATGGGCTTTTAAGGCCCAGCCCTGTGTATAGATAATATGTTAATTAATGAAATGTGGCACGACCACATTGGTTTGTTTGTTTAATTAAATTTGTTCCACTGCGCATGTATGCTTTATTCCACTGCGAATGTGTTGAGTATGTGTGCATGTGATTGTGGCATCCGCGTGTCCTCCCAGGGGGTATTCGAGCGTTACATTTGTTATTGGAGAAAAAGTCAATTAGTGGCTAAACTCATCTATTCTGATTCAAGAGGATTCAAAACTCTAGTTGTAACTTTGTGAGGTTTTATTCTAAACTTTTATTCATGTTTTATTTCAAGTATTTCTTGTTTTGAGTTCTTATATTTCATGAATGACTAATATTGATTAATTTGCCAAATTAATTTGATGTTGATTATTTTATTGTTATTCATTATTCAATTATCTGTAATTGTCATGAAGGATTGGTACAAGTAGCAAATAGGTTATTTATGAAATTGCATATTTAACTTATAATAAACAAGAAAACTAAGTTGAATAGTTGCAATTATCTTGATTATTTAATTTAGGGTTTAGTCTTTTTCACTAAGCTTATTGTTATCATTTAATTGATATGGAATGCTATCACACCCAATCAATTGATGATAAGTTTTGATTTGGATGCTAGGTTTGAACCAATTAATTTAGAAAAATTTGAAACTTATTATGACTATCCTAATATGTTTCAAACTAACTACTTGAATTGAAACAATTATTCTTTCTAGACCAATGATCAATGTTATAATTAGATGAGATTTTCCCTTGAATCGAAGTTAAGTATTTTTGAATTTCTCTCTTTTATATTCGGTTGATTTATTTTGATTACTTGTTAATTAGTTAATTAATCAAAAACCTCCCAATTTATTTTATTAGTTGAAATTGAGAAACTAATGTTTAGTTCTCTTGGGATTTAACCTGATTCCACGACTACTACAAGAAGTTAGAGAATTGGAATTAATTTTGAGGGCTTTGACAACCCGATCACTTCAATTTGTAGTGACTTACAATTTAAAGAAGCGACTCATAATGTGGATATGACATTAAGTAAATGTTAGTATTATTCAGGTATAACATTTAATGATGCCCAATTTTACTATTACCAACCTATAATGGATGTTATTGTCTTTTATAGTCTAGGACACAGCTCATTCGATTGATGACTACATAGATAAACTTCTAAGTAGCTCTATTTATGAAATAAATAGTTATTTGAATGAAAGAAGAATAACTTGGGACATTTATGGATGCTTAATCATGTGTGATAGTTGGACAAATAAAAGACAAGAGCCTATTATCATTTTTTTGTTTATTCTATGAGGGGGACAATATTTTTGAAGGATATTGATGCATTTGACCTTATTAAAAATGTTGATACTCTGTTTCAGATATTTGATAAAGTTGTTAATGATGATGAGCCATAAAATATTGTTCAGTTCATTATTGACAATAATTCTACTTACAAAGCATATAGACAACGATTACAAAGCAAGTATAATTCTTTTTATTACACTCATTGTGTTGCATTTTGCATTGACCTAATGTTGGAAAATATAAGAGATGTTAGATACTTTCCTATCATTAATGTACAAAGTAAAAAAAAAAAGTGACCAAGTTCATCTATAATTGTGCATGAGTCCTGAATTTAATGAGAATTGATTTTATCAATGGTACGAATTTGTGTTGTCATACTATTACAAGATTTATGACTAATTTCTTATCACTTCAGCATTTTATTCTGATAAAGAAGTTGAGACAAATATTTACAAGTAATAAGTGAGTTGTATCTTAGCATGCTATGTCTAGTGCTAGATTGGAGGTTTCTAGAATTATACTTGAAGATCGTAAATTTTGGTCCCAATGTTAATTTGTCATCCAATTTTGTGAGCCTTTGGTGATAGTACTTTATTTAGCTAATAGTGATGAGAAGACAATAATAGTTTATTTTTATGATGTCATAGAGAAGGCGAAGGAAGCAATCAAGGCCATTATAAAAAATAGGTCTTCTATGTACACACCTTATCTTGTAGTCATCAATGAGATATGAGAAAGGTAACTTTACTCTCCGTTGGTTGCTACTTGGACATTTTAAAATCCTAGTGTCTATTTTAGACCAAGTTTTACAAAGAAGTTTGAAGACAATAGGCGAATGCTATTAACTATTACAACAATTATTGCATATGAGATGATGTAAGATCTCCTAAGCTTACAAATGGAGATTTATAAGTATGCTTCTGGTGATTTTGAGATGCTTATTGCTATTCATCAAAGATATAAACTTAATCTAGGTATATATTTTTTCACTTTTATTACTTGATAAAAATTAATCATCACTTTATTTTGTTTACAATGTTACTTTTGTTACCTTATAGTTGCTTGGTGGGACCAATTCAGAAGTGGTGTTCAAGAATTACAAAAGTTTGCAATTCAAATTCTAAGTCAATGTGTAAGTACAACATGGTATAAAAGAAATTGGAGCACATTTGAATTAATTCATTTCAAGAAAAAGGAATATACTAAAACATAAAAGATTAAATAACTTAGTCTTTGTTGTATACAATTTAAAACTTCGAGAAAGATATGTTATTATCATTATTAAGTTGAATATAATTTCTTATAATTTTTAATCATTTGATTTTATTTATTTACCAGGACTCTTAATAGAACAAACTAGTTTTGTAGATCCAATTTGTCTTGATCATATTGATCTTTTGGTGGATTGAATTTATGAGGAATTGAGTTTAAAAGATGAGAGTGAATTGGAAGATGATCTTATATAGAAGAGTATTGACATGTCATTTCGTGCAATGAATTTGAAAAATAGGGAAGATGAAGCTCCTGATGAAGATTTTGTACTAAATGATAATTGAAGTTAATAAAATTTGAGCAGATATTCGATTGAATGAAGTTTCAGGATTTTCATTTATTCTCTTCTTTTAATTTCACTTATATTTGATGCATATGTTAAATTCTATATATGCAATATAAATATAAAACTCTTAATTGTTAATGTTATTGTTGTAATACTTATGGAGTCATGAAACTTTATTATTCTTTGTATTTGATGTTTTAATATAATTATTCATTATTATATGAAGTGTAACATTTTAAATACTTTGTATCATCTTTAGTTTTATATTTGTATAATTATTAAATGATATTTTTAACATTAATTGTAGTTCTTGTTTATATGTAAAATATGTGAAAAGTAATATTAACATAAATAAATAGATTGTTGTTATTTCAAAATTTTACTATTATGATTTTTTTAGACAAGGTTGATGTAAAATTACAAATTATATAGCACAATATATTGATCGATTATTTTGTAATTTTAAAACAATTCAAAGACTATTGTATAATTTTTAAAAATTACTCGAAACGATATCTGGTATTGATCGATACCGGTACAATACCATACTAAAACTAAATATGATATCATAATATTGCTCATAATGATTTAAGAGAAGTCGTTAGCAGCCTCATTAGTGAACAACCTTATTCTCATTCAAGATAAGTCTGTTTTACATGTCATTTTTAACCCCCAAGAGAAGTTGAGGTAGCGCCACTTTGGATTAGTAGTCATGCATAGCCATCACCTTCCAACCTAGTTTTTGTCATTGCTGATAGAGGTCGAGAATAACGATTCTTCCAAAGGCCACCAAAACTAAAGCGTGTCCAAGCCACTAAAGATGAAATCAAGTTATTTAATCACATATTAGTTATTATCTTAATCTTTTTTTAGCTTTATCATACTCTCCTAATGGGGGCTATTTGGATTAAAATATTGAAAAGTCCTGATGAGCTTCTTGTCTTGTTGAACAAGTTTTGATTAAACAACTGGAGACGAATCCTTAATTCTAATCTTCAAGTCTTGTTAGGCCTTTTCATCAATGATGGAGCCAAGAGATAGAGACATTTATAGACTTGTATTAACTAAATCAACACTCTTTAATTAGATAACTCTTTTGTAAATTCTTAGACCATTCATCAAAAGCATGACATTTAGTACTTGGAACTTGCTCCCGTGTAAGGTCAGATCAAAAGTAATTAGAGAAACTGCATTATTGAAAAATACAAAAGCATTCAGATATTCTTGGATGAAAACAAGAGAAAGCTATCTAGGAAATATTTTGTTACTACAAAGTTTTTGAGTCTTGAAATTATTGGAAACTCTTCTTTCCTACCATAAAAATTTACGATATGCTAAAGAATCTTAGCTTAGAGAGGTTGTGTGGTATATGCCCATAACAAGAGAAGAGACAAGTCACGACAATCAGTTACTTTTGTGTTTGTAGTGTTGGTCTCTTGTATCCTTGAAGTTGACAATTCAAAGAAGAAAGTAGCCACCATGTTCTTTAGAACTTAAAAAATATCCTATAATGGAGATTGATAGCGAAGAATAACTTATTAAAAACCAACAAAATCCCATCAAAGAAAAACTAATAATGTACTAACTTTGAAATTTGGTGGTGTCAACTGTTGGTAATGGAGGCTACATCAAGATTTGGTAATTGGGTTATTACGAAATCAGCATGATGAAGAATAATTAGAAGTGAATTACTTATAATGGAATAAAAATATTTTTTAATATTCTAAAATTAAATATGTTTTTGTTACAGTATCTTTACTAATTAGGAATAAAGTTGCGTACTACAGGACTTTCCCAAATTCTGTGTATTAACGAAATTTCGGTTGAGTGTTGATGTTTCAATCATGTCTGTAAACATATGCTTCCAATATTTTTTTAATTGGAAGCGTAGAATTTCAGAGTAGATGTTAGAATCCTATATTGGATAGAGATATAGTCTTAAGAATGTTTATAAGTAAAGGGCAACCCTCACTCTATAAGTTAGCTTATGGGGTTAAATTAGGCCCAAATCTAAATTCTAACATGGTATCAAAGCCTATCTTAGATCTGTTGGGGCCTGCAAATTTCACGCTGCAGATGTCCAATCCTGGGCGTAAGGGGTGTGTGTTAAAATCCCATATTAAATAGAGATATGGTCTTAAGAATGTTTATAAGTAAAGGGCAACTTTTACTCTATAAGTTAGCTTATAGGGTTGAGTTAAGCCCAAATCTAAATAGATGAAAAATATTACTACATTGATTACAAAAACTTCAGCATCCGAAGCATTGTCATAACCATACAAACTTAATTAGCCAAAGAGCTGCCACATGCTCTGTTATGATTAAATCTCTACAGTATTTAATTACTTAGAATTATTACTAGAGCCTGGCTAGGTTAACTCAACTAACTCATGAATTGTCATTAGCCATGGTTCTTTCTCCATGTGGAGGCCTTAGGGCTTGTTAATTGTCTGCTTCTCCAACCATTAATTAATCTAATTTCAGTCATAATCAATGCTACAAATTTAGACTTCCTATAGGCGATATTTAATATTCAATTACTTGGAACTTCCTGATGAAAAGATCTAGACTTGCTTAATTAATTTATTGATGGCAACCTGCACTGCATAGACTTGTGTAATCTTCACAAGGAATACATACAATACAATTGTTTCAAAAAGGACTTTGTGTGACCAACAAAGTTTCAAACTTGAGAATGGAGAAGGGGAGAGTTCTGACTGTCACTGCTTCCAGTATACTGGACTGGCATCAATGCCGGATCTTGGTACACATTCACTAATTTATCAAAAAACTCACTCATGCTTTGCTCATTCTGCTCTTCATCGTCTTTCTTCACCAAGCACTGCCATACCCACAAGCATTAGGTTCCAAGTGTATGGAATATTCGGTAGAATTTCAAAAGGACATGAGAACTTTGTCTTACGTACCTCGGTTGGATAGGCTTGAAATATTGGTAGGAACCTTTTTCGGCAATATTCATTGAAAACAAGCGTAAGAATTGGAAGAGGAATGGTTAAACTGGATGCAAGCGGAAGCTTTTTAAGCCCAAATATTCCAATTGCAATAACATGCATCAGTATCAAAGAAAATATGGTTGAGTTGTGCACTATAGGCCAAAACTTCCCATTCGTCTCGTACTTAGGTGCGTACACATTCAACAGCTGCAAAAGGAGAGGTACAATATTGTTAAATGAATTTCAACATAAAGCTATAAATCTAATTTGACAAATTCCTATGAAATAATAAGATATTCATGTCTTCGTAGTGTCAAGAGTAAGCATCTACAATATAATGAAGCAGCACAGTAGCAATTAGAACAATCACAGCAGTTAAAGATCCTTTCTTTTCTTTATCTTAAATTAACCTTCTCAAGTAGTTTATTATATGATGCAAGAACTTCTTAAAGTTTAGGTGGAGTACTAACTACTCTAAAAAGGGGCATCGAAATTATTCTGTGAGTGGAGCCTTCTTACTTTTTTTTTTTTTTTTAGCCTTCTTTGACATTTAGATACAATCAATTACTCATATTTAACAAAGTAAGGAAATAGACAGGAAAAGAAGACCTTAATTACCTGGTTGCGGAGAATGATGAATCCTAGGCAAAAGTAAACCAAGAGAAATGGCAAGATCAGGGGAGACAGGAAAAAGTATGTAACACCAACTAGTACAAAGAAGAGAACTGTGGGAATTTCACTGTGGTAAGGAATTGATGGAACTTCAAATTCATCACTCTTTTCCCTTGCAAATAATCTACTCAAGAAGCAGCAAAACAGATGAACCAATTGAACGAGTTCATATGCTAGACTTGTCCATCCAGAGGTCACAACATATGAAATGAAAAATGATGCCTGCACCCAAACTAAATAAAAGGTAATTCGCTGGTAATTAAGGAAGAATTGGACATCAGAAGCCACAAATCTGTCCTGCTACACATAATTTTAACTGGTAATTAGTCTGTGGTTTCATGTTCACAAACTGCCATTATGATCCTCGAATAATCAGGATGATGAACAACAAACTGCATTATTCCATAAATGTAGCGTTTGTATTTCATTGGATACACCAAATATGAAATTGAACATGGGGTACTATAAATAGAGATGACAATAGAGATCATTACATGCGTGCAATTATTGAGAAAAGAAATGCACATTGATTACTCCAGAATGCATAGTAGCGAACAACTGATGACAATCCGTCTTTTAGGAACTTCCTAACAGAGCACCAATTTCAATTCTGTTGCTTGCTATTACTTCTATGGTTATATTCTATATGGTTAACATTTACAGTCTACAGCTTGAGTCAAGACTTAAGTCATCAGAGCATAATTCCAGTTGCAGTAGTCAGCTGCAACTATAATATACCAGTACATCAGACCAAATAGCACACCTATTCAGTTCTAAGTCTGTCACCCAGATTCATTGTGGGTCATTGGGTGATGATTGACATAGGTAAGTATCAAACAATTCAGTTCCAGCAAGAGAACTGAAACAGTTCATGTATAATACAGGCCCATCTTCCTGCAATATATATGCCTTATGCCACCACTCAAGCTTCTCAGCGTGCTTACTGGTCTAAGATTGTGAACAGTTCAGCATAAAAAGCGTACACTAGTGGCTGGATGAAGTATGATGCCCCAAGAAAACAAGAATCTAAATAGAAATGTAAGTTTATGTAACTTGCACAAAACAATGGTTCTTTGAAGGTATGAGAGATAGATGATGACTTCACCTGAGATGGAACAGCTTCAGCTAGGACCCTGGGGATATTTTTGGGCTCAAGGAAGACATTGACCCGATATAAAGCTGATCCAGATAGTACATTTGCAAAGAAGATGTTCCATACAGTGAACAATAAAACCTTCATACATGCACTTTTCTCTATTTGACTAAGAGAAATGTATCCTTGCATGGTAGACAACATTATCATAATTGGCGGAACAAAATATAGGAACAACTTGAGAATCAGACTTGGAAGATATCCGGTAATGAGTTGACTGACAACTGTTCTGCAACACAATAGGTGGCGTATATTAAAGTTCTATCTCACATTATAGAATCTCAGTAACAAGATAATCACTTTTCAATCCTCAAGATTTTCTACTTCTAAAATTTCACTAGACTCCCACTTTAGGCATTGTTGGATTAAAAACATCCCATGTGTACAACAAACTGAAGATGGTAGCAGAAATAATGAACTCAAGCTTCATATATACAACAAACTGAAGATGGTAGCAGAAATAATGAACTCAAACTTCATATATACAGCTTACTTTGACCTCCAAAGCATCAGAAAGATATTGGTACGAATGCATTAAACTATAATTCAAAGAAACAAAACAACTTTCTTTTCAAGGTGCATGCTTTCTGAATAATGGTAACATATATCCATGTAAAGCACCGCAAATAATCATAAGAGAAGTCTCAGTGTGCTTTCACTTACAAACTTAAAATCCCTTTCAGAAAAGGAAACCAGGTTTCTAGCTGATCCAGATTGGCAAGACCTTGCGCAATTACAACTGGAATAAGGAACAGAATAGTGAGAGCAGCAAATGCAACAATGACAACTAGCTTGGAGATCCATCTTCTTATGAATGATGCAGAAAAGAAAGGCCAGTAAACATCAAGAGGGTCAGGAGCTTGCTCTGTAGCCCACTCTGTGGGGTTGATCCCCTGTTGAATGTGTAAAGCTATGGCAGCACCGAACCGGGACTTGAACGATACAAAAGCAGCTGGAACTTGCTGAATGTTTTAAAAAAGTTCCATAACAGAAGAAAGGTTGCATCAGTTATCAACATCAGTTTCAGAATAAGAGGAACAATAACGATAAATATACAGTTCTTTGGTTAAAAATGAAATGTGATGCATATTTCAAGCCCATCCTCTAAGCAAGATATATTTAACTATTCACTATTTGGTAGATGTAAAATAACTAGCATCAAATAGATAACTGCTCATTACGAAATTCAACCGTAGTTGGAGTCTTCAAAAACAGTACTTGGCAATATTGGCATCAGGCAATGATAGCTACTAACCAGACCAGTAGCAAAATGCTGACTGGTACAAACAGTTCTGAAGTCATATCATTTGCACACTATAATTATGGACAGAGAGGGTAATCAAATTTTTTGGTTCGCCTACTTATGCTAATTAACTATTTCACTCATCCTACTTTAAATTTTTCTATTTATATCCCTTTACTATTGCCAAAAAAATAATCATCCTTCAATCGACTCCTTTAAAAATTCCATAAAAGTTTCTCTTTTTTCAGTCCTACTGATCATATTTTTCTATTTTCCTCCTCTACATTTTTTTTTCATTTAAGTGCTACTATTAAAAAAATATGATGATAAAAGTAATACTTGAAATATACCAACAAAATTTGTTTCTGGGGACAATGTCAAGGACTTCATTAAAATATTGTGAATAATAAGATGATTGAAGTAAAAACAAATTACAGTAAAAAAGAACCAACACAGAGATTCTTGTATGTAGCAGGAATACAAAAAAATTTCAAAATCTTTTTTATGGAGACAATGGAAAGAAATTCATTAAAATATTGTGGATAATAAGATGGTTTAAATGAAAACATATTACAGAAAAAAGAACTAACACAAAATATTCATGTATGTAGAAGGAATACAAAAATGATTATCCTCGGCCAGATAAACCTTAAATACATTACATCGAAAATTTTCAATCCTATGTATCACAACTTCTTTTTAAAGGTGGAAACTTAGCAATAAAATTGTTATCGTAGGATTTCAGACAGTTATCACACACCTCTCCTGCTGAAGAAAACTGCTCCATTCTTAAATTATTTTCCAAATCTTCCAACTTCTTTTCATACTCATGTAAAAGATTAACTTTACGTCCAAATAGTCCCAAAAAGCCTTCACGCCTAAACTTCTTCTGAGAATGATTATTTGACTTCAGGTGGGCAAGCCCTCTACACAACTTCTGTGCATCAGTCTGTATAAAAATAGGATAGAATTGTCAAATTTTGCACTATAAATACTGACAACCATGACATGGATGCCATCATCTAACAAAAACAAGAA
Source organism: Erythroxylum kunthianum (assembly GCA_024582655.2). NCBI lineage: Eukaryota > Viridiplantae > Streptophyta > Magnoliopsida > Malpighiales > Erythroxylaceae > Erythroxylum > Erythroxylum kunthianum. The sequence continues at coordinate 23,681 of JANIMX020000252.1, read as the reverse complement.
ATTGAAAAAACATTCCAAAATATTTCCAAACTATACGAGGGATGGAGAGCACAAAAAGTTGCAAATAACAGCAATTCCTCTAATTCATATGCCATTTCGAGAGTGTTCTGAATTGGAAAGACTATAACTGGACGAAATTCATATGCCATTTCCGTTAAAGGGTGTTACTTGATGTCTCAATGAAAGAGTCCACAATTTCTTAAATCATCTACCACACTATCTGATCTTAAAGAACATAGCCGATTTCCACAGATCAGGTCAACTTTTCAACTTCTATCATGCAGTGCAATTTTAGATACTTCACCAGTTTACTGATAGCACAGAGAGAGGTTGTGAAACAGCAAAAGAAATCCTAGACAGTTAAGCAGGACCTGAATGTGAAAATTCCCAATGCACAAGGTGATAAGAACATGTGAATGCACTTAATAGATTCATTTTGAGTTTCACCTGGTGCACTTACAATGAGACCTCGAATTTTGTTTGTGCGGATAACCACTGTATGTGAAAGATAAGTAGAAGGGTGATACTTTGTGAAAAAATCCTCAACAACTTCACTAAAGCTTTTCCCAGATGTTGCAGGGATACCACGGACTAGTATTGTAAACTGATGAGGCACAGGTTTGGATGAATAGAAGAAGGAAATTCTTCTTGAAGAAATATAGTCATACTCCTGCATAAGGTACAATTTCCAAGACAGAATACTTCTAAATGATGTCATTTGGATGAACCAGGTGGCATAATGGCATCAAAAATCGATAAGATGCTACTTACATAATAAAGAAGCCAGCAGACAACTGCCGTAAATATGTATGCAGCAGAAAAGTGAACCCATAACCTTGAAATGATCCAACAGCAATAATCAGTTCTTTAAGAAATATTTTCAAAATTTTTGTTAGAAGTAACATATAGACTGAAGGATTCTTTCTATAATTCTTGTGGGAATCTTTGGAACGTACTTCAGCACAATCAGATATCTACTAGACAACCATTATGGTGTTATTTAAGTGGATATGAAAGCTGATATCAATATATGGAAATCAACACATCTATGAGAGTCGGTATAACTAAATGGAATTACTCAAAAAGAAATTAAAATAAAAAACAAGAGACATTATTTGAGAATTAATCCAAAATGACTGGAACACTGAACCTAAATTGAAGTTCAATAAAATAGGAGAAGTTTTACACTAGCTTATAAAAGTAGTTTACTGCTTCCATACAAGGTTTTGAAGCTTAAAGCAAGTCAAATTAATTGATTTGCATCAATCAATTATGCAGGTTTCAAAGTACATAATCCAGCAAACACTACCCAGTTAACAGCATATAGACATTGAAAAGAACAAGCTACCTAAATCAAGCTTTTATGAGAACCTAACACACCTTTTATGATCCAGAATAAATGATAGACTAATTCATCATGAAAATTTCATTTTATTTTTATTGCTTTGAAGCTGGAGCACTGAAAATTCTCCATTCCTCAGCCCAGCTCCTGCTTCTCTAATTTGCTAGCATAATGCTGATCTAGAAGGTCTACAATAATAAGAGAGAAAACAAAGCCAATGAAATGGACAATGACTAAATAATTGCACCAGCATAATTGATCAAGTCATATTTGTTCACAACTTGTCCAATTCTAAACATCAATTGGAGCTATCTAATCTTAGAGGGAAATTGAAAATAGCCTATATTCAATAAAACTACAACAACAAGTTTCAGGTCATGCATATTTTGAGCTGTCATCTGGTATGGCCTTTCACAGTGGACCAATGCTATCCTAATCAAATATTGGTTAGCAATTACCAGTTGGAGCCATTATCAACATTTGATATACTGAATGAGTCCAAAGACTTATTCGGCAAATCATAGAAATCATCACTCAGTTGAGTCCCCAAATAATTAATTGGAAGAAGAATAAGGATTCCAGCAATGGTAGCAATTGTGAATACTTTCAAGCTGCAATAAAATGAAGAAGACAAATAAGGAAATATAAAAGAAGAAGAGAGGAATTGGTTGAAGGTCTATGCAAAAACAGATTTGCATCATGAAATGTGAAGGGTCAAGTAATGCAATGACATGATATGTTTAATGGACAAATTACCCCAACGTGCTAAACAAAATCAATATTCCGATTACCAGTGAAAAGAGCCTCAAAAGGGCATACAAGTTTTACAACTTTGCTGAATAAAACTGAAGCTTAGCATTCTCCACCCAATAATTAAGCATAAGATAATTCCCATTCACATAGAAGTTCATGCTGAACTTTCATTACAAACCACTTACCTTTCCTACTTCTTTTGTTTATCTAGTTTCAATACTCAAGAAGGCACCAAAGCACAATTAATACATGCATTCGTATCACCCAAATAAAAAAAATTCCTCACTTCACAACTAGATTCTTATATCAGTAAAATGAGCCCTTAAGAGACAAAATCATCTATTTAAGCACAAATTTCACGTTAACACATTCAAAGTTGACAGAGATATAAACTTCAAGAACCTGAAGACAAAATCCTCATGAAAACGACAGTAAAAACCAAAATTGAATAGGTACCAAACTGAAGGCCAACATAATCAAAGAAGAAACAAGAACAACAAGAAAAAAAATACCCCATGGTTGTATTAGAGACAGGCGACCTATTTGCGGTTTTCTGCCCATAACTTGTTGGGTAGTAATCTGAGAGCCTATTCTAATTGCACATGAAACTAGACACATAAGGCTAGCTTTTTTATACAGGAACCATTCTTTGAAAGTGAC
>JANIMX020000251.1:93820-105079 GCA_024582655.2 Erythroxylum kunthianum | reverse complement strand
ATTCATGCATAACCCAGTTGGTCTTCTCTCCCTTTGGGGCTCTTCCTCTGTAGAATACCAAAGTCTTCTTCATTCCAACAAGCGTCTTTCCTCTGTAGATTTCCTTGTCTTTGCCAGTGGCTTTCCAATAACCAGCATCAGTAGCTCTATTTGTTCTCAGTCCGGTAGGGTACTTTCTGTCTCGAACACAGAAAAAATACCACTCTTTTTCACCCATTTTGGCTCTCCCTTCAAAAACCAAGCACAAATCGTAGAGGTGAGAAACATAAACAATCACATACCAAACTTAACTAATAATGGAGAAACAGAGGAAACAGAGAATACAAACTTACAAGGCAAATCCCATGGCTCACACTTGTTTAAATCAACCTCAGTAATAGCTGTAGCACAGAAACAGTTGTCAAGGACCTTTTGAGACAGGTAGTGAGTTATAAGCTCTTCATCAGTTGGATGGAATCTGAATCCTGGGGGCAACTCCAACTGCTCATCTTCTTTAAAAACCACAGAAATGTTTTCCATCTCCTTAAGACCTCTTTGTTTCAGCAGCTATCCTGCAGCAATATTTATAACCCAAGAGAAGTTATACACAACAGAAAGGCGAATCTCTATTCTCTGCAGGGATTTTATAACAAGTGCTTTACACCATGACCAAAGGAACAAACTTGACAACCAATCCTAAAACCAGATTACAGAGTGATTTATTAGAGATAAAAGAGATGAAGACAAGAAGATATGGCTAAGAGAGGGAGGTGATGTTAAGAAAAAGAAGAGCTGTTGTGAACAACAGATCCTGCATAAATATTGGTTTATTTTTTTCCATAAAGAAAAGAAGCGTGAGTTGTAAGGCAGAGTGTATTGGATGGTTTGAAGGTCTTACTATCTTTGACGAGCAATTAGACTTAATCTTCCTCTTCAATTTGAGAACCAACATATTACATGTAATGTAACTGATATTTATATGTTGTGATGCAATGTCTTTTAGTTAGTTGCAACCAAATGTATCTATTGTGCAATGTTTCTATGCTTGCAGTTGCAGTCACACATGGCTAATGGCTTTTCCTTCGACTGAAAACATGTCAAACTTGTATTACGTTCTGAACAAAGTGATTTTTTTTTTGTCTTTTAATTTTAAACTCTTTTTTATTTATTTAAGTACTTCATTCACTAAATCTTTCAGTTTAATATTTAATATTAGTCTTTAAAAATGAAGTTAAATACCTTAGTTAAAAATTTGAAATAAGAAATAACAAAAGTTGTTATATATATGTAATTCTTTCCCGATTAAGCCAATTTAAACTTCACTGACTCTTTTTCTCACACATCACCGTGTCCCACCTGAAGACTTAAGTTTTGACTAGCCTAGCCCTGCGGTATTTCCGTGTTTTACAATTGAAACCGCATCAATACTTTACATTGTGCTCATAGTTTCATAATACAACCCTATCGTTGACTAGTAGTTTAGGATTGAATTAATAAACCAATATTTTGAGTTATCTAGTAAGGCGTTACTTGCTTCTACTGTTGTTTTTTTATTTTTAGTTTATATTCTTAAATTTAGTAAAAATAATAATAAACCAATACTTTAATCGTATTTTCCTCGAAAGAACTAACTAACTAACTAACTAACTAACTGTAATCTTTGTCCATAACGCAGCTAACCACATGTGAAACATGGGTCTTAAATGTCATTCAAACTAATTTGAAACTCATATGCCTATCATCTTAAACACAAACTTTAACTTTGATATTAAACTATCCGCCTCTCGAAACTGATAAGCCAAATATTAGTAGACCATTTTTCTTTTACAATAGTCATTTTGGTGGCTAAATGGTTATTACCTAACCAACACCCAAGTCACCCATCGTCGTTTCTCGGAAAGGACTGAACTGCCCAGCAATCAGAATTTGACGTGTCAAGTTAGCAAGGCTACGTTTGTCCATTCGATGATGAGGCGATAAGTTTAAGTTTCTCCGCTTTGTTGTAAATGAACTGACCTCTAAAAAAAAGCCACTCTTTCCCTTTGCTGCAAAGGAATAAATTATTATGCGCGGACGCGTGTCGCTTTTTTACCTATTTTTAGGAATTTTAATCTTACAGGGAACTACTAATCCGATTGGAGTGCATTTAGTCAAAGTCGACATCTGGCACCGTCAGACATGAGGGATTGAATAGACAGTGCCGCCATTGGCAACGGAGGAGCAACCAAACTCACCCACATGGCAGAATTGGAAAGGCTGTGGTGAAAAGCTAATACCAAACCTAACTTCTCTTTTTTTTTTTTTTTTAATAATGTGTTTATAACGTTTTGGGTTTGACTAAATGAACCAAAGTTGTCAAGCTGGCAACGTGGGCCCCTGATTCCCATGGACCGACATGACGGCACGATTGGGAGCAAATACGTGGAGAGACTTGGTTGGTTTAAAAGTTGGAAGAGAAAATAAAAGTTAGGCTGCCCAATTAGAAAATAGAATGGGAATAGGAAAATCTGTTTTTCTTCTTGGGGTTTGTACTTTGTAACTTGTAACTATCACTCGTGTGAGATAATTAATCTGCGTTCTGAGTCTGACTTGGGAACAGTGTCTTTTGATCCTTCCCTTCGTGGTGCCTGTGCCTCTTAAGAAATTGTCAAAGCAACGCATGTTTGTTTGTTTTTTTTTCCAAATCCCAAGGCCAATTAAAAAACACAAAAGAAGAAACTTTGATTTTCTTGAAGTAGTTTAACATGGTATGTATAGATCATCACAAATAATATATTAGGTTATTTGTATTAGCATCTACAGTTAATAGGGTCTTCTCTAAAATTGGATACTACGGATTGGATTTTGATATTTTTTAGGTGGCTTAATTTCTTGAGTTTTGGAAGTTGAATGAAGACGTAGCAAGACATGATAAATGGCTAATCCTTTTGAGAGAGATATCATACGCTATGATTTTTGTTCTTGATGTGTCAACTAATCATGGTTAGCTGGTGATTAGGTGAATGATAAGTACCTCAATATAATATAAAGTTGAACCCATATTTTTATATATATATTAAAATTAGGCCTTGAAGTTAACAAATCAGAGATATATGTCCAATAAATTAGGTGTCAAAGGGCTTGTGCTTTCATGAAATTTTACCAGTTTCTATACCAAATATGGATGGATAGACATTAGCATCAGTTAGGAATATATGTAACGTTTAATCCATTTCCTTCCTCAATTATGCACTATTTAATTATAGTACTAGAATTGGAAACCGGCCAAAATGTTTATTCTAAAATAAGAGATTACGGCCATATTGTTTATTACCTCATGTGGGTCAGTAGCATAGCAATTATGAAGGATAATATGACTAAATCCTATTGTTTAAAACTAGTATATATCTAGTTATGAATTAAATACTGTAAACTTTATTCTCTAATTTTTTTCTTTCCAAAGACATAATGGTGGGAGTTGCAACCAACATCAATAGGATATGATGAGAGGATCTCAATGAAGTGGTAGATCCTAGTTGGTTTTATTCTATAGCAACCAAGGGTCTTTTCTTACTAAGTCGTATTCGTTTTAACAATTTATTTTATTTTTATTTATTATGTGAATTACATGTTGTATTATTTTTCCCCAGCCCCAGGGACTTGACAAATTGAATTAATAATACACTTGCGATTGATACATAAATTATAAAATTCAACTACAAAATACTTGAAATCCAATTAATTCGCCAGTTGATTTAGCAAAACTCGAAAGTCAGTCTCAAGGAGTCTACTTTTGGACCAAGGCCCAGACTAGAGTATCAAATACCCATTAACGGAATGGGTCATAACTCATCGATGAATTGTAATAGTTCATAAAATCATGAAAACATGTTGTGTCACGTGTCATGATCAGGAGGAGATCCAAGGACCGGAGCGTCAACCGCCATCAACCTTCAAGCGTATGGCGAAACTGTACAAACATTCGCTCTCTCAAGCAAATCCACGCATCCCTTGTCGTGAGGGGCTTCAATTCGAACTTGGCGGCTCTCAGAGAGATCCTATTTGCGAGTTGTATGGTCATTTCTGGCACTATGAACTATGCCTTCCAGTTGTTTGCTCAAATTACTGAACCGGACATTTTTATGTGGAATACTATGATGAGAGGCTCAGCTCAAAGCTTGAGCCCTGAGAGGGCCATTTTGTTGTATGCCCAGATGGAGAATCGCAGTGTTAAGCCTGATAACTTCACGTTTCCGTTTCTACTTAAGGCTTGTACTAAGCTTGAATGGAGAACAACTGGTTTTTGTATTCAGGGGAAGGTTGTTAGGCATGGGTTTGTAGAAAATAAGTTTTTGAGAAATACCCTTATATATTTTCATGCAAATTGTGGGGCTTTGGAGGTCGCTAGGGCGATTTTTGATGATTCCGCAAGACGGGATGTTGTTGCTTGGTCTGCTTTGACTGCTGGGTACGCAAAGAGAGGGGACTTGGGTGTAGCAAGGCAGCTTTTTGATGAGATGCCGGTGAAAGATATGGTTTCATGGAATGTGATTATTTCTGGGTATGTGAAGAGAGAGGACATGGAGAGTGCTAGAAAACTCTTTGACGAGGCTCCTGAGAGGGATGTCGTGACATGGAATGCTATGATTGCAGGATATGTGCTTTGTGGGGATAACAAGAAGGCTTTGGAGATGTTTGAGGAGATGACAAGTGTAGGAGAGAAGCCAGATGAGGTCACCATGCTGAGTCTTCTGTCAGCTTGTGCGGACTTGGGGGATTTGGAGATTGGTAGGAAGGTACACTGCTCGATTTTGGAGATGAGTTCGGGAGATTTGAGTGTTTTACTTGGGAATGCACTTATAGACATGTATGCCAAGTGTGGTAGTATTGAAAGGGCAATTGGAGCTTTCAGAGGAATGAGAGAAAGAGACGTCTCATCATGGAATTCAATTATAGCAGGGTTGGCTTTCCATGGTCATGCTGAGGAATCGATCAGCTTGTTCACAGAGATGCGAAGGTTGAGAAGTATCAAGCCAAATGAGGTCACTTTTGTTGGAGTACTTGTTGCTTGTAGTCATGCCGGAAGAGTTGAGTTGGGGCGTAGTTTTTTTTATCTCATGAGGGAGCGGTATGGCATAGAGCCAAACGTGAGGCATTGCGGGTGCATGGTAGATTTGTTAGTGCGTGCAGGGCTATTGGATGAAGCATTTGAATTCGTAGACAACATGAAGGTTGAACCTAATGCCATTATATGGAGGACTCTGCTTGGGGCATGTAAAATCCACGGAAACGTCGAGTTAGGGCAACGTGCAAATGAAAGACTACTTCAGATGAGATGGGATGAAAGTGGTGATTATGTGTTGCTTTCTAACATATATGCTTCAATTGGTGAGTGGAATGGGGTTGAGAAGGTAAGAAACTTGATGGACGATAGTGGAGTCAGAAAAGAGGCTGGTTGTAGTCTAATAGAAGCAGATAACAAAGCCTTCATGCAATTTCTGTTCGATTCGAAGTCCAAGTTAAAATTCAAGAATGGAAGGATCACTAACTAGCATAGGGTGAGGATCAGCTGTCAAGTTGTCATCTACGTATTGGGATATACCTAATTCTTGTGCATGCATAAAGTTTGTTTTCCATTTGTCTATGAATTATAGGATTAATGGATGAGCTTCAAGTAATCAAATGTTAAAGTTTGTTTAACGTAAATATTGCAAACTGAACTATACGGACTTTTGGTGAGGAAACGTATTTGGATATGGTAAAATGACCTACTCCCTACCGAAACTTACGAGACTGTCAAAAAACAACTGCACGCATTTTGCTTTCACTCATGACAAAGTTAACCACCGGGATTTCCTCGTTGCAGACATTTCCTGGCAGTTGCATCATCATAAATGCTCTTATACCAATGCCATTTTTGCTGAAGTTATTACACCATAAAAAGTTATGAAAAGGGTCAATATTTTGGAAGCTCCGCACGAGGTGAATTTGTGAGTGGGTTTCTTGTTTCAGAATAGTTGTTGGAACGAGAAGGTTAAAAAGCAGGCAGGTTTGCTTCCTCTTTTCTGTATGCAGACCTGCTTCAGTTTTCTAGACCAGGAAAATCGGAATTCTGTTTTACTTTTGTCAATATCATGATGTGAAAGGGATGCATACGAGATCCGGCGATCCTTTAGCTAATTAATTAATGATATTAACCATCGTTAAGGTGGCATTTACACTTAAACCTTTGAGACTACTACTTTGGCATGGTATGTCCTGGCCTTTCTGCTCGTTAAAAAACAATTCAATGGACTAACAACAGAAGATTTTCACATGGCATGGAAGATAAGGAGAAAATATTACAAATCAAACCAGAAGAAAGAACGAGCCATGAAGCAGTCGCAATGCTCACTCAAGCACACAATAATCTTGCACACATGCATGTATACTGATAATTAGCAAAGCATAACTAGTGTTTATGTGAAGTTATTCTATTTACGTCGAGAAAGGGCCACGGCAGACAATAAAATTAGCAGGACGAGGATAGCCATTCCGACAAAGGATCCGATCAAAGAGGCAGATATACGTTCACAGAAGGAGTTGAACTGTTGGCAGATGGCAAACCAGTTGGCCCTGACATTCCCTTTGTGCGCCAAGTAAACTATAGCAGCTGCTGCAGAAGCTCCGGCAGTTAGTAGAGCCAACATCGCCTACATGAGGTAAAAAATAACACAATAGTAAATGGGCTAAGTGAACAATTCCAAGAAGCAGTTCTTGCGTATCTTGTTATGTGTGTTTAGTTTTGCTATGCTAGCGACTGAATATTACATTTCAGAAATTCTAAAATTCGTATATATATATATATATATATATTCCCTACACTGCGTTGATACTTGACAGCATGCCAGTTTCTTTGTTTTAAGAAACAAATAGCAATCTTCCTATGATATCTAAGGAAATATACCGTGTCAAGGACAACCAAGAGAATTCTAGTGTTTTGTGCACTGCTCCGAACAATGTTAAAGATAGAAACTGGAAGAGAAAGAAGCAGATACGCGCCTACAATCCCATTGGCTACCACAAAGAACCTGTTCATGAAAATAGTATAATCGGGAGTTAATATTTGCCTTTCAAAATACTTTCCTCCCCCAAGTTCCATATACTAGATAACGACTTTCACATCTAAGTACTTACGTGAACGTTGGAAGATCATCATATTGGGCCCTGAAGCGTATGAACTGCGAAAAGAAAGGAAGTGTTTCATTGGTTGTTCCCATGACTATTGCACTCCCAATCGTCCCAATGAAAGCAACCACCCTCAAAATGAAGTCTAGTATGGAAACCCCTCGGTTCATCACACTTTTTGGGGTGTATGAGCTCTTATTAGCCTCAGAAAGCTCAATAGGTCCTGTCTTCATTATTGCTTTTGCAGGACTTTACAAGAGTAGGTCTTACAAGAACAAATACGTATATGGTAATATATAAATTTTCGAATTGCAAACTTCAACAATGTGCATCGTTGAGAGGGCTCGGAGGGGCATTTATATGCATGTTCTCAATCTGCAACCATGCGCTAATAGTCACAAGGAATATAGTATTAGTAGTAGTTTACCAATTGCTAGTGGCCCGTGAACCCTACTGCCAAAATTAAGCCACAAGAGTAGAGTTCGTGTTGTGCATGCAACATGGCCAACTTACTAAAGTTAGCGAGAGCAAGAATTTTTTTATTATGAAAAATGAAAAAGAATACCTGCCCTGTTAGCTTTATATTAGTTAAAGATACTTTAACATGCTTGTGACGCCAGTGCATCTTCCAACTCCATCAAACATTGCGTCCCAAAATGGAAAAATAAGTTATCTTCTATTAGTGGCTAAAGATAAGAGAAGTTGCATATCATTCCCGGTTAGCAGGAGTATATTCCACTCTGGATCTAGCTATGGAATATCGGGGCAGTTGACAGACAAGCTAACCACGGAACCAATCCACTTAAAGAGTTATCTGGACAGCTTGAGCTAGTAAAAGAAATTTGAAGCATAAACTCCAAAGATAACAAGTGTAGCCTTATCCATCTGCCATCATGATCAAGTTTATTTAACATATAACACTTTCCATCCAATCCGTTGTTAACTATACTAAACCCTTGTCATAAGAAAAAATATATCACTATACTAAACCCTGTGGAAATTATATGTCTAGATATGGAGTTGGTGTAAGAGAAGTAATCAACCAATCCGCTTAATTGTATGATAGAGAAGAAAAAAGGATACGGAGAGCAACAAATGAAGAAATAAGCTTTGAGACTAGATAAAAAAAACACAGAAAATTTCACCATGTGATCAGCTTTCTGATATCCGGGTAGAAAAACTACTTCAGTTATTACATGTACTTGTACAAATGAACATGTGTATCCTATAATCGGTTGGACTTTGAATCAATTTGTTATCGTGAAAATTGTGGATTAGCCGAGATGTTAGCTAAAGGGGCGGTTTAGGCAATTTTGGGCTTAAACTTTGTGCTTAGGATGTATCTATCTGTCTTTGCATCTGTTTGTCTGAGTTCTTGTCTAGAATTTTTTTGTTTGAGTCTGGCCTAATGCAATTGTCCCTTGCTTAAGGTAGCGTATGGATCGACGAGATGAAGTAGTAAAGAAGATGGAAGAAAGCAAGGATCAGGAGACTGGGCTACCTCCTCAAGCACCTGTAGTACAGGGTGAAAACTTGCGCAAAGTTTTACAAGATGTTCCTACATCTGTACTGACTGAAGAAATCAGATCCAGGCAGTTTGAAGAACACCTTATGATGTTTATGCACTTGCGTAAAGTGAGTCCTCAGCAAGTGGTGCAAGCTGCTATGAAGTTGGAAAAGCAAGAGTTACTAAAGAAAGAGAAGGTGAAGCATAAAAAGGAATTGGGAGAAAGTCAAACCTCTAGGAAGAGGAATAGAGATAGGGGCACCCAGAGAGTTGCCACACCTGTGGAACCACAAGTTGTCATGTCAGCACCTGGTTTTGGTACGAGTTCTAGAACGAGTCGTTCTTCTAAAACACCCTAGTGTTCGGTTTCCTCTAGGCCTCATAGGGGAAAATGTAGGCACGTAGTGGGTGCGTGTTTTCGTTGCGGCAGTTTGGTGCATCGGGTAGCAAGGTGCCCAGTACCACTGAGAGAGGAGACGCAATCTGGGTCAAGGACCCAAGGACAGGGAAGAAGACGTAGAAGAACCGGCCATAGGAGTCCCGTTTTGAGAGCTCCATTGGATCAGGACATGCTAGAAAGTCATTTAGGTATGATCTCTTTGGCGTTATGCATGTTTAAAACTCGTTAAGTTGAGTGTGTATATGTATACAGATTTTGTAGGTGTAAAAATGTACGAGATGTAGTTTTGGTCGGATTTCCATGATTTATCTGGGTATGTGACTTGAGAAGTCTATGCTTAGTTTGTGTATTATATTGTGCTTCGATGTGGGTTAGATCCTAACATGAAGTAGTTATGTTCATCTGTCATCGTTTATGACTCGTTTTGTATATCTGAGATTGTATCTTGGAGAATGTACATAGGGTAAATATGGTGTAGTCAACTTGCGGTTTGGTCGGGTCATGAGGGATTTGAAGTTTGATATAATGTGCAGTGGAAACCCTATCTTATGACTAGATAAGGTTGTAAACTGTTGTATACTGGCTAGATGACCAGGAGGGGAGAGCCTGACGTTATTGTAGTGTTATGCTAGACAGAAAGTATGGAGATTAGCGAATCGAATCTAGCAAGGTGAGAATCATGGTCGCATGTTATACATGAGTCATAGGCTTGAATCAAGGTGTCGGATGTTGCTAGTAGAGTCGTTGAGCCTCGGATCATTAAGTTGCGCGCCTTAATGGTCGGATGATTCTGATTTTTGCTAGCATACATACGTATACCTCAGAAAATATTGAGACGAGGTTTGTGATTGCATTAAGAGTGGTTTGTGAGTGCATGTTATTCTGTTTGACTTAGGACGTGGATAGTAAAAAGGATGTTAATTGGAAAGGAATTATGGGCTATAGTACTGTTAGGTGGGCTATGTAGAGACACAAATCCAGGTGTGTATGAGATGAGCGGTATCTGTGGATAAGTTGTGATAAGATATTTGTAAACTGTTCTGGCATCTGGATTATGCCCTGACTGGACATTTATGTTAATTGTCGTGAAAGGAAAGATCTTCGCTTTAAGAGATTTTGTCAAATCGTTGTGGCTGATAAGATTAAAGTATGAAAATAAAAATAATGTCGCTAACAATGTTTGTTAGGATACATATGTGTTATCCTAGATCAGTCGATCGGATGTCTGTCCGTTGGTATCCAAGATACTAGCAACATTTAAGGTGTATTAAATAGACTAAGAAGCTCAGAACTTACAGTGGTTAAAAGTGTGATGAGAAAAGGGCATGTGTAGAGTAAATACGATGGATAACGGTAAACTCAGTGCTTATGAGAAGTTAACTCTGATTGAAAGTGAGGGGTGTGCTTCTGTATTAAATTAATAGGAGCTTAGATCGATTGGAATTTCTTATGGAATTCGTCTAAAGGATTCATTTTCACTTGTGTGATTTAAGAGAATTGATACAGAAGAAGATATGGGATAGTGGCAAGTGATTTCCTATTTGATCAAATGGCGAAACCATAATTCCATGTTGTGCATATTGTGAGAATTGTACAGTTTTGGGTAAAGGAAAGAGTGAATGTAGTATCAGTCCAAGATGTAAAGACCTGTTTCAGTTGGTACTATTTCTGTGAAATTGAGTGTTCTGAAACTGAAACTGAATAAGGAATTGCGCAATGAGTAAGAGCAGCAATCTGAAAATAGCAAGTGGTATCCCCTCTAGGATCATAACTGGTTATGAGAATGTGGGGACGAGGACATAAGAATGTGCACGTCAGTAGACAAAATTGATTGTGCTTGAGAGCGTGAATTTATGACTGGATGTGGAGTGATGTTTTTGAAATCAAATATATAAATCATTCAATGTAGTGAAGAGCACAAAACCTAAGTATGACTTTCTTTTCTAAAGTCAATTCGGTTACATAGGGGTAGGATGAAGTGAGATGTGTAAGTATGTGTGAATATGGAGAATTTTGCTGGTCAAATTTGCGAGTATGTAAGTGAGTTGACGAACTCTAAATTGATGAGATATGTACAGACGAGAATGTAAGTTGCAAAGTGTGACTTGAAGTGAAGTAGGTTTGTGAGTGTTCCTTGAATCCGACTTTATAAATTGCGAAGAATGGCGCAAATTGAGTTTTCTGACAAGTGATGATTATAAAAAAGGCTTTTTATGGAAATGAAGTG
>JANIMX020000251.1:20078-30206 GCA_024582655.2 Erythroxylum kunthianum | reverse complement strand
ATCCCAAACACAATTAAAGCAACCAATTAATAACTAAAATTAAAAATTAAAATGAAAGCAATCAATATGATCTAAGAAAATAATTAAGAAAAGTGAACATATTTAAATTGACTGCAGAAATGAAATATAAATGTATAGTGAGAATATAATTTCTGTTACACATGTAGTTATTACCATATTTAATATTTGCTCCTTCCTGGTATGGACGTTAGTTTTCAGTTTCTTCACAATATTTACCTGCTTTTCGTGTTAGTTTAGATGCTTCTTGGAGATTAAGTTCTTTCAGTTGTGAGTTGACATTGAAAACGTGAACTATGTATAACTTATGGAAGACTCATCTCTTCCATCCTAAGAACAAAGGTGATGAATAATTTAGCTTTGTTTTAGTCTGATTCTATCTTCCTAGGTGGTTGCATGATTCTATCTTCCTAGGTGGTTGCATAAATAGCTCAATTCCATCCTTTCTTATGGTAATACGGAATGACCAAAGTGGTGCATGTGAAGTAATCGAAGTCCTCAGTTTCTTCTGAGATAAGGCAGTCATGGCAAATTCTTTGATAGTTTAGATGTTTCTTGGGGACTTGAGTACTTCCTGTTCTGTCTTAGGTATTGAAAATCTTGACTCTACGGAGAACTTATGGAAGAGTTATAGCTTTCAAACTAACAACACAGATGATGATAATTTTTCCTCTACTTTGGTCTGATTCTATCTGTTAGGTGTCTACAGAAAGTAGCTGGTGTCCAAGTGTAGCAGATCCTTTCTTATAGGCATATCCCAGTCCATTCTACACGTAGTAGGATCTGTTCAGAGTGGTTCATGTTAATTTATGGAAGTCTTCAGTGATTTCTGAGATGAGGCAGTAATAGGCCTTGGTCTAGTATTGAGCAGCCATAGAAATTTGGAAACAATCAGTTTTCAGTTTGACAGTAATTGTGGTATAAGCAATTTCTTTGAAACAAGAGAAAAAGGAGTTCTATTTAAGCAGACAGTGTGCCGCTTAGAGTCTGTACAGGTCCAAGTATGACAACATTGACCTAAGAAACAGGGACACTTAAGGTCAGATCTGCATTTCTTGCAGAGATACTAAAAATATTAGCTTAAACTTTCTTAAGTAGTACAACAAAATAAGCATTACCAAAGAGTAAAGAAACACAGCCAAAACCCCACTTCCAATAACACAATAAAACAAACCTAATTTTATTATATCAATCGTAAATAAGTTAATTTTATGACTCGAACCTATAATCTTCCAATTAGCAAATAATCGAAGACACCATATAAGGCCTTGCTTTTCTCACCGGTCAAAATTGAAAGGGAAATGTGGCCCTCCAAGCATCTCCATACGCACTAATACGTTGTGATATGAAATTCTACCATAAAACTAACTAGGAGAAGGTTTCATGAAGCTGAGATTAAGTTTTGTTCACATTAAACAGCATTTATGCACATGCCAATAAGGAAACTGATTCTCTGTTGTATGTTACATGGTGTTTCGTGCTATGTTAACATTGATAGCAATTTCAGTGGGATAAATAGAAGTAAAGTAGGAGTCTTGATGTAAATCCCAGAACAGAGATATTTTTGTACGTGGCCAGTTCTGGCTATTTCATTTCATCTACCTTGCTTTTAACCACTGAATATTGACACGTCAATTTAGTTGCTGAAACATCAATACAAGTTTCACCTTTTTCATTGACCTGTACGTTTGCATGTGACTCGGCCAAAATAGCTTATAGCTGGACTATCAAGAGTGAACTAGATGCCCAGCTATTTCTCTTCAGCGTAAGCCCAGGCTAGCTATCACTTTCTTCTGTTAAGAGTCCTGTCTTCGATCAGAATGATTTTGATCTAGTTAATGTCCTGCTACAGGTTCCAGGACAATCCTGGAATAGAAGCAGATGCAAGACGATGAGCAACTAACTAATATAGACTACCAAAGATGTTGAATGGCTTACGTACAAAATTGGAAAGAATAAAACAAAAAGATTGTAAACTACAAACTAAGCAATTAAAACACAACACCAATAACAACAGTAACATTTTAATAAAAGTTTGGCTTAAATGTGAGATCTAAAGAAATCTAGAATTATGCATTCTTATTATTAATTGATCGAGAAATTATTAATTATTTCTGACAGACTCGCAGAAAAAAGTCAAAAAAAAAAAAGTTTTTGAGAGCTGTTTTTAAGAACAAATCAAAATTATAATAAAAAGATAAAAATACATATAATATAAAATAAAGAATAATAATAAGAAATATATATTAAAATAATAAAAGTAATAAAAATAAATGATAATAATATTTATAATAAATAAATATTTTAAATAAAAATATAAAATAATAATACAATACAATTAAGATAAGGTAAAGACTAAAAATATAAGATAAAATAAATAATAATAATAATAAAAATAGAGGATAATAAAAGCAATACTAATAAATAAAATAAATAAATACAAATATATGTAATAAAATAAATACTAGAATAAATAAAGAACAAAAAAAACATAATGTGATAAAAAAAGAACGAATATAACCTACTTCATTTGTTTGATGTGAATGTTATCTAAACCAGAGCATGTATATCCAGCACTAACATTAAACTAACAACGTTATCATCAAAAATCTAGCATGAGAGGAGGAGGCAGTTGAGTAGCCATGGACGACTTGCCAACTAGCTATAGAGTATAGCAAGTTTACTAGTTGTAGAAAGTATGTATGTGTGACCATGTACTATAACTCTACTATGCCGGCAAGTCATCCTTGGCTGCACCACATAACGTCATTCCCACATGCAAGATCCAAGATGAAAAGATAGGATAGGAAACATCACTTCAGAAGTCAAAAAAAAAATGTGAATAATTTGGTTTACTGGAAAAATGAGGCAACGGACAATCTTATAATCAACCAATGGTAGTTCAGCCCCCAGAATGCCATAAAACTGAAAGAAGGGAAGGGCAGGGACTTTCCCGAAGGAGAAAGACGGCACTTTTACTAGAAACGTGAAAAAACAAGAGACAGACATCTCTAAGCTTGGGAAACTAGTAGAGAAGAAGAAGCAGATTGGACAAGAAGGCACTCTGGGCAGGGGTTGGACGAATAGGCTTTTGAAGCAAAACAGAATCCTATCATGAGGCGTTGTTTATAGAAGAAACTATCTTACACTGATGTGTAACTGTACAAGTATTAATGGTGCTAGCTTTTGCACAGTGAAGGCAACTCTGAAACTGTCCTATATGTGTCCTTATCCAGCAAAGTAACAGAAAAAGTTGAGTAATACGGGGAGTTCATGGAGACGGATGTGACATATGCATAGGTACCAAACCAAGGCTAAGAGATCCATCCCTATCAAGTAAATCTGAGTAGCCTCACCCCATTCTGTTACTGAAAGAGTCGTCATTTAAGAGGCTTGCAAACACTTTTCACATGCAGTAATTGAGAGCCCTCTGCCCATAACATGTAGAGCTTGTTTAAAGGGGAGTTTGAGTTAGGTCAGTAAATTTAATCAAAATGTAGTTATGTTGAAGGATTCATTCTACCGAGTAGGCAGGTGGGAATCACTCGTTTAGATCAATAAGTTCCATTAGTTTAAATGCGCTTCTTTTGGATGATACTGATATATGAAGATGATTAAGAAATTATATCATTACATCAAGATTAAGTATAGAATTGCTCCCATGTAAGTGTATAAGGAGAAGAGACACCACTCCTTTCCATACACATTCTTCTGTTCCTTTTAAGGGTAAAAGGCTTATTACAGCAGAAGTATCTTGTTTACTCTTTCTTCTGCCCCCAAATTGAAAATCTCTAGTTTACATTCCATTCTCCGTTCAAATTGGAGCCATGAATTAAACAACATGCAACTAATGACGAGAACAATTGAATTATACATGATTCACAGTGCCAACCCAAAATACCTCATGTGCATAATAAGATATCCCCTTAATTTGAAAGAAATGGAAAAGAAAAGGGAAGTTTAGAGAGTTTAAGAAAGCATAATAGTAATCAGCCAAATGCAGAAGATACGAGGTAAAAGTAACTATCAGGGTTGTCAATTTTAAAGGGGGGCCAGCTTGGAATGAAATCGACTGATTTCCAGTTCACCTAGTATCCTAATTGAGCATCTGGAGCTATCCAGGTAGATTTACTTATTTCACGCTTTACCTTCAACCTGTCAAATATATTGCACAAAACAACAATCTACCAATTAGAGCTAAACTTCAGACAGACAATCCATAGCACAAAACCGACCACATCAATTAAAAACATAAAAATCTGCATCCACTGCTAACTTTCAAGTGATGAGAGAAGGGAAGAAAATATGCTGCATTACCTTTTTCATTCTTTTAGCCACCCCAAACCTACATGAACACTGAAGAACATTCTGTGGCAAAAGAACTTGAAGAAATTCTAATAGTTGACTTTTATTCTCCTAGCATGAGTATGTGTCCAAGGTTTGACAGGACAAACAAACAGGAGAAAATTGCAAAGGAGCAACTTATCCTTTAGACACAGGAATAGCTAATAGATGTAAAATGTAACAAGTCCACATGTGTTCAGAGTGTAAACCTGGTTATGATGCCATGGTTGGCATGCAAATTTGCAGCCAATCTATCTCCTTATATCCAAGCCCAATACTAAGGTAGGGTCTTAGATTGCAGCGACATTAAGATTTTCAGCGCGTTAATCCTGATCTACAAGACCCAAAGTAACGCATTCAAGATCACTACAAAGGCATATCCAAGCTCCATTACTACAAATGTCCTTAAATTATAGCCGTACAATCTGTGAAAGCATTCTGTTCACATGAAGTTAATAAAACAAACACTGCACAGGCTCAGATTCCAACCAAATATGTTATAATAAAAAGGGCAGTCTTCAAAACAAATTTCTTCATACAGATGTTAAGATAACAATGCTTCCTGCTTATGGAGATACAGAAGAACACCAGTCCTGCATTTCAAACACTATTGGAGTTCTTTCACATCTTAAAGAAACTAGCAGAATCCAACAACGTATTATAAAATTGAAGCTAACAAAAGAAGTTGGTCGTCCTTAATACAAATGTCAAAGGAGGGAATAATGTGGTCTTTTCAAACGTTCTACTAAATAAACGGCAATCAACAGATGCCAGAATAAGAGGTTCATGGAAGCACAATAAGAGCTTGGTAATTTGTTGTCAGGGAGAGACAAGTTTCAATGATCAATAGTAGGATCTCCAGGTATAAATGGTCCTCTTAGGTGAAATCATCAAAGTTGGGCCATGAGTATGTCAAACCCTGGTACACTTGGTCTTCTGGTTTAGGCAGTAGGCTTCATCAAAAGTGGCAGGAGGCTGGCTTCAGGCTTCATATATCTCAGCTGTTTGGATGGGCAGGGAAGGCAACAAAGGTAAATATGAGCATCAGAACCCTATATAATGGGAGACTGGATAGGTTATGTTTTGACAGTATCATATTCTAGTATATGCTGGGCCTATATCAGCTGTAATTGTCGTGTTCAAAAAGACAGGAATGCAAAGGGAACAAAGTCTACCTGCAGACAGCCATCACCAAATCCTAGTAATAATCTTTTCGTCGTGAAACAGGGGCTTGGCCAGATAACCTGGTAATATCAGCTGCAAGTCAGGATTTAAAGTTCTGAAAGGTGGTGCTCTATAAAAATGTCCACAGATAAGTAATGAATAACACTTTCTGTGACCACTGATTGAAAAATCAAGCTAGGCCAAAAGATTGCGCCAAAAAAAAGAATGCATCGCTTCAAATAGTAATGAAATAAGCTCAGCTCACTGAATTTTGAGGGATGAGCTAAATTGCTTCCTGAAAATGTTTTACAATAAATGCCAACTCTCAAGAATAGTCCTGCATGGTCCATTTTTTAGTAAGCACAGACATTAAAGACAGGTATAAGGAGTAAATAGTTTTCTTACCCAGAAGAACCAATTCGACCTGAGGAATAACTTCCATATGCTCCATAAGCACCTCCACTACCACCAAGCTATAAAACAAAGATGTGAGAGTTACTATCCAATTCTAATAGCTCCTGTTTGTAACTACGTGCAGAACAGGAATCAACACATCCATAAATATCCCAGATTCAAACAAGTACGAAAAAATACCATACACCAAAGTGCCTAGGTGTTTTATAATAAATGTACCTGTGAACTACTGTAACTACCATAAGTGTCATTAGCAGCATAATCACTTGAACCATAACCACTAGAATATGAATGCCCACGTCCAGGCCTTTTACTGTCTCTGGGATCATAATTCAAACCATCCGAACCATCAGCTGGAACATGAAGATATGGCAGAACTGGCAGGAATGTAGAAACTGCACCTTCCCTATCAAAAACATTTGCTCTCAATCGCTGACTTACTTGTATAAGGGCATCCTTGGCAACATCAAGGTCTCCAGATATCTAACCAATCAGAACAAAATTCCCGATTTCCGGTAATCATTAACTTGAAAAAAGAATCATGAATGTTAATTAAAAAATAAGAAAAGTATAATCCTAGCCGCCATTAATACATTCCACTTTACCTGTACCATCTCATCATCAGCAGCAGCAATTTTGGGAAGGTTGTCCTTTCCAAGGATGCGGATATTAGCTTTAGTAGATTTCCTCATCTCACTTATGATTGATCCTCCTTTACCAAGAAGGCAACCAATACGGGAGGTAGGTACAAGTAGACGAGTTGTGTATGATATCAGGCCTGAATCTCTTTCAAATTTCTCACTACATCTTGGTTGCAGACGTAAGACTGCTTCTATAGTTGGAGAATATTGGTCATCAAAGATCTGAATAGAAGAAGTTAAAAACTATCAGATTGTCAAGAAGAAAAAAAATCCATTCAGAGAGTAGGAAGAACATATAAGGAAAATCAACATTCACCTCCTTAGCTGAAATAGATATCAAGCAATCATCTCCATCAGTTGTTGAGCTGTCAACTTTTATAATTGCCCCAGAATCCTTTCTGATCTGATTGATGACAGCACCACTTTTACCAATCACACCACCAATATTTCCGCTAGGACAAACAATGCGAAGTGAAAATTCTTTTGATGAAAGTTCATCTCTTGGAGCAGAGTATAAGGACCGCGACCAATCTGCAGTCCCTTTGTATCCTCCATATGGATTCACCAGAGGAGCTATTCCAACAATCTGGGCTCCTGCAGTTGGGCCAATCATTGAACTCCCAGAAGAATACACATTTGGAACAGCTGAAACAAGTAAGTGCTGAGATCGCGATGGATTGTCATGAAGGCGAGATGCCATTTGATACAAGGCTTTTTTGACAACTCCAGCTTCACCAGTAACCTGAAGTGCACAATTAACATAAGAAAAGTTCTTTAAGAGATAGTTGAAGACTAGTAAATGAAATTCAATAACAATTTGAAGGAACATAAACTCATTGAGAAAAAGCTTCCATAATCTGTTACATTATATAAAGGAGTCACTAATCACAATTCGTCCAAGAAGTGTTCTACATAATATGAAGAGAAAAAGAACATAATACGCGTTTACAAAAGTGGTTTTTTTTGGGTATACAGAAGAACATGAATTAAAATATATTACAATATATAATACTACTAAAAGCTAGATAGTTTTTAATCTTGAAGCTCCAGTTAGAGTAATTACTCACGATAAGAGGTCTCAGGAGTTAAGAAGGAATAAGAGGAAGTAAAACACAAGTGTTTCAAAAAGGAAATTACAACAAGTACCTGCACAAGCTCATCAGTGCTTAACGCACAAGTTGGTAAATGGTCATCCTTAAGTATGCGAATCTGTGCCCCAGTCTCACTACGGATGTTTTGAACTATTTGACCACCTTTTCCAATAATACAGCCTATCTGATCAGATGGCACGAGAAGTCTAGCAGTGACCTGCTGACCACCCTCAGATTCATCATCATCATTCAAATCCTCTGCAATAACCTTCTCATGTACCCTGAACAGAGCATCCTGAGCAGGACATATTTGGTTATCACCGTCTTCGTAGGAATTTGTCTCATCACTAGGGCTGTAAATAGTAACAACCCGTTCTTCACATCCTGGGACTGTCTCACCAATCCGAATTTTTGATCTCGTGTCTGCCCTTAATTGCTTGACTATCTCCCCTCCCCTTCCAATAATGCTTCCAATTTTCCTATTAGGGCAAAGGTAACGAAACACTGTATCCTGTGGATCAATAACAAAATGGTCTCTATCATCACCAGAATTTCTCCTCTTGTTTGACCCGCTATCATAGTCAGACTGAGAATTAGACCGCTTTCCATATCTATTCTTCTGACCCGACATTACCATAGAGAACTAACGTCTGCAACAAATGTACAGAGTACGATGAATTCACACGGTCCACACCAATGCAGTAAACAAGTATTAATCTTTAGCAAACAAGAATAGAAACACAAACTGGAACTTCAGCTAGAGTAAACTAAAGGAACACCTAAAAGAAACACAACAGACTCAAAAGCACAACCACAACTCCAATGCATTGAAGTTATATTCTCAAAGTTTAACTATTCTGAAATAAACTATTAACACAATAACCACTCTTTTTATTTAGTATTGAAAGCCACAATTTTCAATTAAAAATAAAAATATAAAAGAAAATCAAATCTTTGCTATAGAATTCGATGAACTTTACCAAAAACTCGAGATCTGATCAAAGAGGAAATATTAAACCCCAATTTACAGAAACTAAAAGGATCTCACAACAATAAGAGAAAAATCGAAGATCATACAAAATAATGAGATCGGATAATGCGTGCCTGAGAATTGATGGTGTCTAAAGGGACTTGAAGAGAGGTGATTAGAACGGTTATATTGAGAAGGATTGGAAACAATATTCTTCTGAGAGAGCGTGGTTCTTCGATTGATTTTTCTAGGGTTGGACCAATTAATCTAATTTTGATATCATAAACTACAAAATGTAATTTTTTCATTACCCATAATACCCTTATATAAACATCAAACCATTGAGCCACACGATTATTTTTAGAGGATAAGAAAGTAAATCCATAAATACACATGTGACAAGAACATCCACACATACATAAGACGAGACCAATCCCAAAATCCCCAAACAAAAATTCCTGGTAATTTCTAGACACTCAAACAAACACCAACCTTCCAGATTCGAAACCGCGTTCAAGTTTTCTATAATGTCAACCTACGGGCAGCCCCAATTCAGGTACACGCAGACTCCGTCGAAGGTTTTGCATCTGCGGAACTTGCCATGGGAGTGCTCCGAGGAGGAGTTAATCGAGCTTTGCAAGCCCTTCGGGAATATGGTCAACACCAAGTGCAATGTTGGCGCCAATCGGAATCAGGCCTTTGTCGAATTCGTAAGCTTTGGATCTTTTGTTGCTTGTTTGTTTCCCTAGAAATTTTGATTTCAGTCTCGCGAAATTTCAAAAAAATTGGGAGTGGAAATTCGTGTAACACGAATACAATTAGCGCATTGGATTTGCTTTTATATTCTTTTGCTTATGTGCATGGTCAAGTTTTATTATTTGTTCTGCAGCAATATTTGTGTTTTTTTTTTTGGGTTCCTGTTTGCAGTCAGACTTAAATCAGGCAATTCAAATGGTATCGTACTATGCATCATCTTCAGAGCCAGCGCAGGTTCGTGGTAAAGCAGTTTATATTCAGTACTCTAATAGACATGAAATTGTCAACAACAAGGGTCCAGGCGATGTTCCTGGAAATGTGTTACTAGTCACTATTGAGGGTGTTGAAGCTGGTGATGTGAGCATTGATGTCATTCACTTGGTAAGTTTTCTTCACCTGGTATTTAATTTTTATTACTGGAAACTTAGTTAATGGTTTCATTTGAGAGCATCTGAATGTAACAAAGCAGGCTAGAAATGAGCTCTTTTTGATTGTTGGTGAATATTTTTTTTGAATAAAGATAGTTGGTGAATGTTCTGTTAAGGAACATGAAGCTATATTTAGGAGGCTAGCTTTAAACAAGAATATCGTCATTTTGGTACATGCCACACTAGTCAAGGTCTAAGTTGTCTTTGAAGATTCAGAGTTACATTCTTAGGGGGCGTTTGGTTTGGGGTAATGTGAGATTACCATGGTTATGTGGTATAGGTTATGTAATATTCCTATGTTT
>JANIMX020000251.1:0-11396 GCA_024582655.2 Erythroxylum kunthianum | reverse complement strand
ATTTTCATACCTGAACCATGTTCCTTCCCCATTTTCTATATGAATTTTGATGAATTGATAGACACTAGATCTATTTCTCAGTATTTGAATAAAGGGCCAGGAGAATTTAATTCTCTCAGACAAGTTGCCATAAGCTGGTTTCCTTAAGATAGAACTTATTAATCCACGTACTCCAGAGAGATTCCTTGTCATTGAATAGTCTCTAAGTTCTTGGCTACTTGCATGGATTGAAAAGTGTGAATGGCATTGAGACCAAGTTCCCTTCCTGTTTTTTCCAGCAATGTTGCTCCCACTTGATTTTAGCACGTCTACTACTGTCAATCATGCCAGACCAGAGGAAATTCCTAATGATCAAAATTTGAGCATTATTATTAGTAACAATCTTCTTAGACCAATATAACACATAGTCAAGTACCAAACTAGATCTCATTGATTTATATATTTTAGGGCTATTAACTAGTATTAACTAGTGAATGTCATAATAAAAGCACTTGCCATACGTAATTTTTGTCTAACAACTTTTTCTTTTATAAACTTTACTTTACCAATGTTGGTAACTTTTGTGTCCTTAGGTATAAATTAGATGTCCTTTCACAATTTAAAAAAATGTCACAAATGATGTCTATTTTTAGAGTATTAGTTTATGTAGTTTAATCTCATATAAAACTTTCATAGTTAAGCTTGATGTCCATTGAATATTTAAAAGAAATTTCACAAACTAGATTTCCTTGTGTTGTATTATTTTGTGGCTATTAACTAGTATTGAACATTTCAAAGTGTCCATAGATTTTTTATCAAATTGGAAGATTAGCATAGGAATAACCTTCTTTCCAAAAGAGAATAGTTATATTCAAAATCATCATTTTAGTTAATCTATTTCTTTGACATCTATAAGCATATCTTATGAACATGTTTATATTGTTTATTCCATGGCTAGTAACTTTAGTATTATGCCTAGATATCCTCTATGGCTAGTTACTATTGCTGATTTATACATTTAATATTAAATGTATGAATAGGAAACTCCATTGTTCTCTCCATCTCTCTCTCTCAATGACTCTCATGTTTGGTCACATTAGTTATTTATCCATGTAGATTTTATCCATAAATCCCATGTTTGGTCATATTAGTTGTTTATCCATGTAGCTTTATCCATAAACCCTACGTTTGGTCATATTAATCCTTTATCAGTAGTGTTGGGATATCATTGGATATATATGATATGATGGAACAATGAACTTATAAACATGTACTTTAGTTCAAGATAATTTATCAGAGATACAAATTGATTACTCAAACTTTTTAGTGGAGTCTTGTTTGCTTTTGATGAGACAACATGTCCTCTCAACCTTAACCTTACCTGTATAATCTTAGCAACATAAAAGCCTTCAACCTCATAAGCTTAACTTAAAACCTTTTATAAAAAAATATTAACTTAAACTTTGATTTATATTTGAGAACCAAACAAGCTAAATTAAACACTTGAAATTTTAAATCTTTACTATTTAATTGTGTAGCAATATACCCAATACGTTGCCTCTGTAATAACACGCATGTTTTTTTTTCAAAATACGTAATAACATGTTTAACATGCCTAACATGTTGTTTTCTTTCAATATGGGTTTATATTTATATGTTATTCTTTAATAGTATGGATTATTTTTCTTTTAATTTATCTATATAAGATGACAATAAATGCAAAAGCTAGTATAAGATTATTTCACAGTGGACACTTTATTGAGAAAGGTACACTAAATTATATAGGTAAATCACTAGAAATTTTTGACAATATGGACTTAAGAGAGATGTGTGAAAATGGTGCTATATTAGTATATACAAATATTGTTAGTGCGTGATATTTGATTCCTGAGAAGGGGTTAGAAGAAGGCTCGAGGAGATTAGAGTCCAATAAGAGTGTATTAGATTTGATTAAATTGTCAAAGGTGCATGGTATAAGTAATGCTTATCCTTTTTATTTCTTATTCTCTATTTTTCCTCCTTGAAGCTGAAATTTAACTTTAACATTTAGATTTTCTCCTTATTGACTTTTTATTTCAATGCCTTGCTAATAAGTAGCCAGGAAACTCATTACCAATATTTGTACCTAAACTCTATTCATGTTTTATTCAATTTCATTTTTTTCAAAAATAAAAATAAATTAAATCTTATGATTTAACTGAGCAAAATGAGATACCATTTAGCCAAGTTAATTATGAAGTGATATATAAAACTAGAGATGAATATTAGAGATCTTTCATTTTGTAAATAAATTTAATTTTTCTTTTACTCTAAGTTGATCTTTTTTATGTTTTAGAGGCTCTTTATGTATAAACATTTCAATTTCAATTTCAATGTAAATATTTTTTTATTAAGAAGAACTAATGTTTTAATTTAAAAAAGAACTCTTAATCTTTAAACCTGAGTAAGCTTAATTTTTTTAATCAAAATGAATTGTTTTGATGTTTTTGAAAAACTTGAATTACTGAAATTTGATGTTTCAAAGTTTTTTTAAATGTCGATCTATGTTAGGGTTTGGATAGCCTAAGGAGTTAAAAAGTTATATAATTACAATTAGCTAGAAATTTGGTAATCTAATAGGCTAATTAGTGAACCACCAACTAACCAAAGGAAGGTTATTGACTAATCAATCTTGCTAATAAATTAGTTGTTGTAATGGTTGGTTTGTATCTCTAACAACTATTTGAGACCTTTTAGGCTATAAATATATGAAGGTTTTGTTTTTGAGAAAGTTATCACATTTTTGTTGATACAAGAATATATTTAAATGAGTTTTTAAGATTTTTAAGCACAGTTACACTTATTATGAATTGATTATGGGCCTTGAATCATTAAATTGAGCTAGTAAGGCTTATTGAAGTTGTAAAATTCAATTGGGAGATTATTTTTAGTGCTTATAAGATTCATGAAGGATTTGGTTCCTCTTCACTATCAAAGAAGATTGTAAAAGGATTTTTTTTCTTTAATTAGGGCATACAACAATACTTGTTAGAAGGTTCCACTTCATCTAATTTTATGAAATCCTAAGTAAGTCTTAGAGAGTGGTCGTAAGCAAGTTTTGTTTTCTGAACTACCATAAAATTAATTTACAAACTCTCTTCCCTATTCTCTAAACATTATTTATGTCTATGAGAATGCACTTTAACTTTACTATCATTCTGAACCATCATTCTATTATAACTTGACCAAATTGCTTTTCTAGTGAAAAAATATTCTCAAATTTACATACACACAATTCACCTCCTTTTGGGGGACATTAGTGACCAACACATATTGTTTACTCATCAATTTGATTTCCTATCCCTTTTTTTTCTAGAGAGAAAAGTGAATTTTTTAGGGGATTAAGGCTTTAAGATATGGAATAAATTGAGAACTCAATTTTTTTTTCTTGAAATCAATAATAAGGGATCTATTAAGGAAGTTTTAGGTTAAGAACGCATAAGGTAGTTAAAGAGGGAAGAGGGGTTAGTGGGTGCCTTTGAACCCTAACTTTGAATAACTTCAACTTCTTGGGAAACATGATCTTTTTTTTATATGTTAGATTATACAAGTGTTAACTTAAAATTTCATGGTGATATGTATGGATGAGATTGAGTTAGGCTTTTAGAGTGATGTAAAAATGACATAGGAATAAGTTTTATGAGTTAATTAAGATATCTAAAAATATAGAATTTAGTGTTAGAAATTATAGAATCCTTACTAGTCAAGTATGGTTGAGAGTTTGGAATTGTTTAAAATTATATGCAAGTGTTGGTGTATATATGTATATTTTTTTAATAAAATAAGTTGTATTATCTTTTAATAAATCAAATGCATCTCTATAATGAAAAATGAATTACATTTCACCTTAAATGGTCACAGTAGTAGAATGAAAAAATATATAAAAGATTAATAAGAAGACCATTAAGTGATATGGTGTATCATGATAAAGTGTTCACTCTCATAGCCTTAGCCAAAAAGTTAATATATGATAATACGCTAAATGTAGCAGTTAAGAAATAAGAAATGTGAATGAAATTGAAAAGTAACATTCCTAAATGATCATTATACATATGAAAGATGTTTGTTTGAATATGTAACTTAAATCTCATGGTATTTGTTTGATCCTAAAATTTCATAATTTATGAAAATACCAAACATATATTTGTATACGAAAGGTGTATGAGTAATTATTATTTGAGGTTTATAGATTACATTTCATAAGATTTGTTCATATTAAGTATGATTTTTGGCAAGTATTAAGGAAATTATGGGATTGCATTGTATGATTTAGAACTTTTTTCATATTATACCCAATAATAGGTAGTCGCACTCATTGAAGTATAAAAAGGGTATAAACTTGATTTTTATTGTCTATTTTTTTACCATAGGTTAAGGATATTCAATCCTAGTATATGATTATGAAGGCGAAGGTTATTTGATTTAACTCCTTTTATGTTTTAATTTGTTCTTGACTTCTTAATTATTCCATGGTCAATACTTTCTTGTTTATATTTTACTATACCTTTATTATTGTAAAAAATTATTTATAAGGATTAATAAAATAAGTGTTTTTGATTTATGAAATTTTGTAGTTTTATTTTACTTTATGGATTTGACCTTTTTATGGAGTTATATATATCACACACACTCTAAATACTTTTGTAACTCCTTTGAAGTTGATTAATATTTGTGCATGGACGTATTATGTTTTTCTTTATATAAATTTTACACCATTTATGCATATTGATAAATGCTAGTCAAATGCCTTAGTTGGAGGTCTGAAAAAATCGAAGCCAAAAGGTCAGCACTGGCATATTTGAAATAATTACAAAGGAGGAGATTAGTAAGAAAATAATCAAGGAAATACGTAGGTGAGACCTTGGAGCTAGTTGTTTTCTATAGTTTTTCTTTTGGCTATACAAATGAGATGGCTTATGGAGAACTTCATTAAAAAAAAAAGGAGCCATATAAGTGTTTTTAAAGTAAATAAGAAGAAGCTCCTACCCTCTTAAATGATCTTGTCAAAAATTTCTAGTTGTTTCCCCTGACTTTTAGATCATTCAAAAAATAACTCTAAAATTTCTTCTTATTATGCAATAACAAATTCGTCCTCATATTTTCGTTTTTAAAACATATTTCTTTTCTCTTTTTATATTATTGATAGAAATTATCTTAATTACTTAATAATCTATTTAGATGTTAATAAAGATCAACAAGGAGTTAAACCCCCTTTTCACCAAACTTAAATATTTTGGGAATGGATACGTGCAAAAACTTTCCTACATAGGACCAAGTCTGGTTTCTTTCCTTTTCTACAAACGGAACAAAATATGGAGCCAAGAACTTAATAACTTACCCCTATTTGATCCTTCTTTGCTACCCATCTTGCCAACCTCCTTAATTATGCCCCAAATTAATTGTCTTGATACCTTAAAATTTTTACTTGAAAGCTATGTTATAGCAATGCAGCAAAAAGGTCTCATTTCATCTTTACTTGTTCCTGAAAACATGTTTAGCTTTGTAGAAAGTGCTTGAATCTCCTCTTAAGCTAATGTGCAATAGATAAAGGCTCAGACTATAAAAGGATCATACTTAGGGGATATGAATAAATCCTAGACACAAGCAGTTAGAGATCATTCTCGTTATGAAAAGCTGAGCTTCTTTCCTAATTAGGTAGATGGAGACTTTAGAGATCATTCTCCTTATGAAAAGATGAGCTTATTTCCTAATTAGGTAGATGGAGACTCCATCTTAGCCTTCCACCTATGGAAGTACTAAAAGCTGGTACCTCAAGATGAAATATATTATTGGTTGGATGCTTCATTGACAAAGTACTTCCTTTCGTACAAGTTCATAAATAGGCATAAGCTAATTGGGGAAAGTTTGTTCTTGAAAAATACTGATTAATAAGAATGAATTTTTTATATCCAGATTAGCGTATGAAGCAGATATGCATAAGACCATAGAAATAGGTCTATGACATATCTATGAAAAACCTCTCATGTTATTAAGATGGAATATGGAATGGAATTGGACAACAATAACATAAAAAACACATACCAATTTGGTCAATTTTCTTAATACACCATTCAAATATTGGTCCATAATTGGTATAAGTTATTTAGTAAGCTCTATTGAAAAACCAATATATTTGGACAAGAACTAGTCGGACTAAGAAAACTATGATACACTACAATTTACTTAATAAAGTCAGGTTTAGTTGTGGAAGTTCTTTTTTCGGTGGTTAGGATGATAGTAGGGATGTTGAAGGTGATGACATTCCTACCCAACAAAAAGGAAATGTTGCACCTAATATAAGGAAAAGAAAAAGACATGTGTTTAAATGTTTTACCACAAATAACTCCTGAAACTCAGCCTTCAATCTGTAATGCCTTACATTCTTAAGAAGTGACTCAAAATGTGGACATGATAATGGCTAGATGGTAGTATAATTCAGGTGCATTATTAATTTCATCCAGTATTATTATTACCAGTCGATGATGGATGTTATTACCTTTTACAGTTCAGGATATAAGGTTCCTTCAATTGATGACTATAGAGGTAAAATTATGAGCATATCTATTTATGAAATAAAGAGTTATTTGAATGAAAGAAGAATAACTTGGGCAACTTATAGATGTTCAATCATGAGTGATGGTTGGAAAAATAGAAGACATGAATATATTATCAATTTTTTAGTTTATTCTACTAAGGGGATAATATTTTTGAAGTCTATTAATGCATTTAGCCTTGTTTGAAATGATAATATTTTGTTTTAGATATTTTATGAAGTTGTGAATGAAGTTAGGCTAATAAAATATTGTTTAGTTCATTACTGACAGTGATTATGCTTACACAATAGCTAAGAAAATATCGTAAAGTAGGTATAATTATTTTTATTAGAATCCCTGTGCTGCACATTGCATTGGCCTAATGCCATTTCATTCTCTTCTCTACTTCTCTAAGCTGTTTAACTTGTTCCCGGACTTCCGCGAAATGATTTACCGTCTCAGGAACCAAAGCCACTTTGAATGGTCATGAAAACAAATTTTCTTACTGAACAAATGATGTAAAGCTACGACCTCTGGATACATTGGTAGTGTATTCTAAAATAAACATAACATGTGAGCTTGAAAGTTACATTACTAAGCATTGGACAATGATTACATCCTTGGAATAGTTTTGGAGACTGAGACCTTGAGCTCCAAAAGTGATGGTGGAGGGTTGTAGGGTCTATAACCTTTTCTTGAGTAATGTAGGTGGTGGACAGAAGGAGAATGAGCACGAAAAAGGACCTTGTAGATGATATATGCTGCTCCAGCAAAAGATTACGTCGTACTGGAATATATGATAATCATTTATGTGCCCTTATATTATAGGCATGCATGTAGTTTCTATAATGTTTAGTAAATAATCATTATGCATTTTTTATCTTTCAAATTCTTATAATCCCTTCCTCCATCAGTTCAAATACGGTGGACTAGCACCTTTATAATTTAGATGAACTAATAAAAGGTACCAGTTATATACTGATATACAAATATTACTTATGCCCAGTTTGAAATCGAAGCAATTCTCTGTAAAATTGTAAAAATGGATAGGTTAAACATTCAAACATAAGAATGTCTCAAACTTCCAAAAAAGAGAAACAAAAGCTTCTAACATTTACCCTCCTGCATGCAGAAGTTAAATTCGTCACTGCGTCAGGGACTCCAAGGACAGAGACAAAGAGATTATGGGCATTAAAATAGGACGTGATAATGCTAGCCAAAACCTCCACCATAAATTCTTGCGAAGGACCCTCCCTCACTTACAATTACAATTCAACACAAAACCTCATCTTCATATATGTCAATCCGCTATCTCCTGAAAATAGAATAGAAAACCTGTAAGATAATAACATAAATTCAATAAATTGTACTCAATTATACAAGGAAAAGGGTGTGTATTCTTTTTGAGTGTAATTCTACTGTATAAAGTGCTTAGTAAATTCAGCATATCTTGACAGGTTGGCATACTCAGCCATTTGCGTGGGATTGGATCGTATGTCTGTACTGTATAGTGGCGGAGGGGATTCAACAGTTAATGCGTCCTTGTGCATTGAAGTTATTGCACATGTTTAGGTTTGATCTTGAAGATATTGACATAGCTGGATGATCTTAGAGCTTAGAAGTACCACTAATTCTAAACATCAAATGGCCCAAAGTCCAGAAACTTTGCTTGACAATGTCCTCTTAAAACGTTTTCATACAAGAGGGAAGATAAATGAGGTGATGATACACGACATGATGTGAAATTCATGGATTACAAAACCACCCTCCATTGTACTTAATGAGGGAGGACCTTTAGTAGAACAGTAGCTTTCCCCTCCATTGTACTTAATGAGGGAGGACCTTCAGTAGAACAGTAGCTGTCCGCGGGAACATTATCATGTGCTCGTATCCCACCTCAATAACTACCAACATCACCCCTGTAGGCATTGGATGATGAACAACTAGTTACAAGGACTTCTGGATCATCTTACAAGAATTATTTGAAGATAGGGAGGTACTAGTTAATTAAGGCCGAAGCTCAAAATATGAATCTAATGTAAGCTTTAAGGAATCGTTGAAGAAAAAACCTGTAAATATGGAGAAAGCAAGACCTGTATACCTTGGAATCTGGGACAGGTCCTTTTAGACAGATAAAACTTGTCACATTGAGGAGCTGCTTGTCACTCTTCAAATTGCAAATTGAGCTACAATTATTCTGTTGTGATTTGGTTCACTATAATGGAAAGCGAAATGGGATTTCAAACATGAGTTGCCACTTTAAAGCTTGAAGGTACAAGGTTCGCATGGGGATACATAATTAAATGTTGAGACAAACGGCTCATACACTCTGTATTTCAGCAGTCGTTGGAATTTGAGAAAGTTGGAAAACAAAACAAAACAAAGCCTGGAGGGTAGAGGTATAAAAACATTTTCTTCAATGAATTGATGGGGAGACTCATTTACGGTGGCCCCCCCAATCCAACTACTCTCTTTCTCCTGCAACCAACTACAGCTGCAGAGAAAAGAAAAAAAAAGAGAGTAAAAATAGTAAATGAACGCACATTATTTGTAAAGGTAGTGCCAAATTCACTTCTATCCTCAATGCCCCACCACGAAGTAGAAATCTTCAAAAACACACGGTTTCAGTCCATAAAACCACTTCTGCCAGAAAAAATAAATAATAAAGAACACTTAGCAATTGGATGGTCTGTTCCCTACAAGCTAAAAAGCTTGCCACATTGTCAGTCAAGTCAGATGTTGACTGCTACTTCTATTTATTCCTTGCAAGTTCCTCCCCAGAATTCACAATCTCCCTCACTGCAACTTCTTTCTATCTCCATTTTCCTGTAATGAGCAATCTTCCTTTTCTTTCCGTTTCTGGTCTCCTACTGTTTTCACAATTTAATCCATGATCTTCTCACGATGTTACAAGATGCTAAAGAGTTTTGTGAATTTTGGTTTGTGTAGGAATTTATGGCATTTATTGGACTTCTTGTAGTGGGGCTTCTCTCATTTGTCTCCTCTGTTAAGGGTTACTATGGAGGATGGATAAATGCTCGTGCCACTTTCTATGGAGGAGGTGACGCTTCCGGGACGATGGGTACATATATCCGTGATCCTTTTGTTGTTTTTTAGAAGCAAACAATGTGATACTAATATACTCAGTTTTATTTACAGGAGGGGCATGTGGCTATGGAAACCTGTACAGTCAGGGCTATGGAGTGAACACAGCTGCACTGAGCACTGCATTGTTCAATGATGGCTTAAGTTGTGGTGCTTGCTTTGAGATCAGATGTGTGAATGACAGACAATGGTGTCTTCCTGGCTCCATTATCGTCACAGCCACCAACTTTTGCCCACCAGGAGGCTGGTGTGATCCTCCTAACCACCATTTTGATCTCTCCCAACCTATCTTCCTAAGAATTGCTCAGTATAGAGCTGGTATTGTCCCAGTAATTTATAGAAGGTAAGCTTATTAACACTCATTTCTTCAAATTTCTTCTCAGCCTTTCATAGGGCAACAGTCCAAAGATTTTGGAACGAATATTTGTTTGACATTGCTCCTGTGCCTTGTGATGGACTCAGGGTCTGGTGCAGGAGAAGAGGAGGCATCAGGTTCACCATAAACGGCCATTCATACTTCAATTTAGTGCTTATAACTAACGTAGGAGGTGCTGGTGATGTGCATTCGGTGGCTATCAAGGGTTCAAGAACTAGGTGGCAAGCAATGTCAAGAAACTGGGGCCAAAACTGGCAGAGCAATGCCTACGTTAATGGACAGAGCCTTTCATTTGCAGTAACAACCAGCGATGGGCGTAGTGTGGTGTCCTACAACGTTGCACCTGCCAGTTGGTCCTTTGGGCAGACGTACACTGGGAGGCAGTTCCCGTATTAAATGACTCTTACCCATCTCGGTTAAGCAGCCTTACAATCTATGTAACTAGTCATAGGATGTTGTTATATTTACCTTATATGGATTAAAGAACTGAACCTGAGATCCCAAAGTGAGGATGTTCCTATGATTATGAAACATGGGTCAGCATTTGTTATGATTTGGCCCCTAGTTAGAAGGTAGCGTGCGTGAAAGAGGTTATATATAGTTTTTGCAGCAAAGTGCTGGTTGACATGCAATGAAGCCAAAAGGGCATGCTTTTTTTATTGCCGGGGATTGAGATGATGCCTGCTACTCTATCAACAGAGACACAAGTTGATCTCAACTCTCAAGTCAAGTAGCTTGGGAAAGGCCAGTTTTCAACTTTGTGTTAAGGTCTCCTGTCCCTCTTTTGCAATTTCTTGCTTGAGCTGTTTTTTTTTTATAATAATTATTATTATTATTATCAGTTTATTGCAACGGATAGACAGCATGATTTTCTTTTTTAATGAAACTACTGTGCTTGTATTTGTTGAAATCATTTTAATGAACAGAATTATGCATTATATACTTCGTTAATGAAAATATAATTCAATATGTTTTTAGTGACACAATTATACTTATTATTTTAAAATTTTAAAATTTTTAATAATGAAAAAGTAAAATGTAATTGAATATGTTACCTATTAAAATTCATATTTATCAATCTTGTTATAAGCATTTCTAGTTTTATTTAAAATGATGTAAATTAGTCAAATCTCAAATAAAAAGACCAACTCAGCAATAGGGAAAATACAAATTGTCTTACAGAGTTGGGATTTTGTGGGTGATAAAAAGCCATGAACTGCCACGTGACTTCTTTTTAGTGAGGTTTAGGTTGGGAGAGGGAGTAGGAACTAGTGGTGAAATGAAATAGGCGAGGTCTTGGGTCCTGGGTCACAATTTCACCGTAAATTTCTGGAATGGATATTGGTTGGGTTATTCTATCTCTG
>JANIMX020000250.1:4486434-4497229 GCA_024582655.2 Erythroxylum kunthianum | reverse complement strand
AGCACATAATCAATATTTTCAATTCACACATACAATTCAATCAAACACATATAAGGAGTACACAATCTAGGTTGACTACTTGTTTCTTCCAAATTAACGCCTGGACAGATCCGCAATATTCGAAAGAGGTTGAATTTGACGATCGTCTAAAAGCACATGCAAATTGCACTTATCAAATTACTATTTAATTAAATGAACATGTATATATGTAATGTTTTATGCATGCTCAATTGACTTTCCTGGGTATTTGACTTAAGTCCGAAATTTACACTAAAACACAATTCAATCTCAATTTAAGAGAATCACAAGGAAAAGTGACCTGCAGAAGCCAATTGACTGACTTAGAGAATTCAAATGGCTCTGAAATTTTTAGGAGAGGGATAAAAATAAGTTAGAAGCTTATTTGCCAAAAATCAGGTCAATCCGTAGTCTATAGAAAAGGTTCCAATCATTTAATCAATTTCTGTCCAAAATAGGAACAAAGCTATTAGGACTCATTTTTCAATCGAATTTCAGACCTCTTGGAGGTAGAATTAAAATTTATTCCCTCTAATAACAGTTGTAGATTTATGTTTCTAGTTTATAACGCAATAAAAATTTCATTATTTGAACTTCTAAAACTCCAGATATTCATAAATCAATAATCATTGGTCAGAACAAGGCTTAAAACGCCTAACACATTTGGAAATCAAAAGTCACAATCGTGACATTTGGTCACGGTCGTGGCCTGAAATCTCACAATCGTGGATTCAAGTCCACGATCGTGGACTCAGGTCACATGCATGATTCCACTGCCACGAACGTGGCTCTTTCCGTAAAATACATTCCACAATGGCTTCAAATCCACGATTGTGGCTCATGCCATTAGCATGATTTCAATGCCACTAGCGTGGCTCTCTCCTCCGAAACGCATCCCATGATCGTGGCTTTGAATTCACGATTGTAGCTCATGCCACGAACGTGCTTACAATACCACGAGCGTGGCTTAGCCCGCATGGCTCAACCCACGATTGTGGCTTCAAAGCCACTATCGTGGCTTAACCTGCATGGCACAATGCACGACCATGGCTTTCAAGTCACGAGGGTGACTCATCCCACGTTCGTGGTCTGCATGCCACGAGCGTGGAGACGCTACACAGACGCTGAAGAACAGAAACAAAAAACAGAAATTCCAGAAAACTTCAAACGATTTTTAAAGGCATTTAGAAGCAAAATTAACACCTGCTTCATTCACAACAATTCAAGATCCACTTCCCTAGTTATCTAAAACATAAAAATTTTATGCATTTGGATCATCCTAGCTCAAGTTATCATCAGTTGAATATACAACCACATTGGAGGAAAAACAAAGAACAAATGGAGGAGAAGAAGCAAGAGGGTCTGCTAGGGTTCAGTTCACGTATGGGAGAGAAGAAATGAAGAAGATGGAAGAGAAGGAGGCAACTGCTAAGTCACGAATATCTCACTAAAATCCTCCAACATTTTTAGTCTTCCCTTAAGAATTTTGCCCGTATCACTTTCTGATTGAAATGGACAATACATCTTTTCTAAGATTATCGAGCCTAACAAGAAGACACTACCTGATAGCCAATTAGTTTATTGGCAAGAATGATTTTCTCACTATAAATTCACCATTCGCCATATCAAAGGTTACCATAACATTCTTGCAGATTTCCTATCTCGACCTAGAAAAGCAATCCAATTAGTCTCTCCTTTATTCAGAAATTCAATCCCTCTTGTTCTCCTTATCATATAGTTTCCTCATTATGCTAAGATAAAAAATCTTTTTCTCTAATCACCAAAACTCCTCCAACAATAATGAATGACATTGCACTTCTTCTTTGAAAAAAAAATTGTTTTACTATCTTCACCTTGTTCTCACCACTTTAAATATTCCTCCACACCCTCATCAGTTTGATACATCAACCCCTTACTAATATCTTTACCATCTTTATGATTCTCTCTCTGAGCCTGCTATGTGGCGTTTATGGGCTTTATATTCCCAGTATGCCTATCCACTTTCTCTTTCTCCTCTACATATTTATCAACACCTTTCTAATCCAACCAATGCTAGCTCCCTCCTGTGGACATTTCTTGAGTGGTTCCAGCCATTACCAAAATGACGTATCCAACTTAGGTACATTCCAACAAATATCGGTTATGGGACATCCCTCTCTTTGACCAGAAAACCCACTCCATTTTCATTATCCACTGTCCATATAGTCTAACTAAAAATGGTTATATTTGCACCATTAATCATTTTCAACTTTGGAGAACTAACACTAATTGGCCCAAAATTTTAAAAAAATCAATGGGGGGTTTGTATAATTTTTTGGTTCATTTAAACCATTATCCCAAAGCAACTAAACCCACTACTTGTACTTCTTTGGTCCATAGCTGGGTGAGTTTGCTCTTCCATAACCCATCTCCCCTTCTGTTGGGTATTGGTCTTCTATTGACCAATTTGCCTATATGGGATTTAACATTCTAGTTGGTGACTTACCATGTCCTCTTGGCTTTGAGCCCAGGAAGAATTTTGAAGTTGGGGAAAGCTCTACAATTCCAAAGCCCAATAACAACACTATGCTCAAACTTCCTAAACATTTTCAAGATGCTCAAGAACCCTGGCCTCCTGTTTGGACTGACATAAAGATATATCGTTTTTTCCAAGCAATGGGAAAAACGGATGAGGACATGTCAGATTCAGATGACAATAGTGGTGGACGTCGATCTCTCTCTGCACCTCTCTGTTAACAAGATTTATTCTTATCTTTTAGGAATATTATTGGGACCCAATGTTTCCAATAATTCTTACTTTTATTACTTTTGTATTCTAATGTGCATTATTGTACTACGAGGGAATCTTTTCCATAAAGTTGTTTGTCTTTATTCTCCTTGCTTAGTCTATAAAAGCAAGGCTTCTCTTTTGTTGTAATCAATCGAAAAAATTAATAAAAATTATGTGTGTTTTTTATTTTATAGCTTCTATCTAAAGCTTTCTCTCTTCCCTAAAAGCTTGATTCTTGAATAATGTAGTCACAAGTCATAAAGAAAGACAAGCATACTCTACACTTGTCTCTTCAAAAGGATCCTGTATATCAGAAATTCTTGGGCGATAGATCATGTTTGAGGTCTAAGTTATACGGGAAAGATTGGTCAGTTTAGATTTCTAAAAGGCAGGCCTTGAGAGTTGATGCCCAAAAAGAGAAAAAGGACTTGTGTCCCAACTATCATATCTGGAATCTAGACTACAATCAATCTTTGTTTATCTTTAATCTCTTATAGAATTTATTCTATAAACCACTTGACTGGTATATAGGCTGAAAATCTATGATGTAGCTCCGTTGAGATTTATCGTTGAGCCTAGAAGTTAGTCATAGCAAGAAGAGTCTTTCTTAATTCATGTGGTCAAATAATGGCACATACCTTCGTGATGCTATTCCCATGTGTTCTCTAACCAATGGTTGCCCATGTGGTACACTTTTTTAATAAGTTTTCATACACCAAATATGATTGTTTTATTAGTACATAAAACTCTCTCTTTCTCTCTCTCTCTCACACACACACAAATGAAACTCAAAATTAAGTAATCCAATGAAATTAAATCCAATTTGACATGAATTATACAATTTCACCAATTTTCTTTTGAAAGCAACAAAATCCAAATAAAATTGATTCCCTATGCTATTGGTTGAAGGAGCGTGGGTACCACTGCCAATAAGAATAAGGTCAGGGCCATGGGGGTTTGGGTTTTGTGGGCTCCTACTTATTAGTCTCTCTTATTAGCCATTAGATAATTAAAGTTTCAATCTTAGAATTGCCAAAAGACTAAACTAAAAGGGAAAAACTTCATGTAATGCTTCTCAAAACCAATCACCCTTCTCTTATGACTCAAGTTAATTCGTTTGTCCTCTTATCGTCAGAATAACCGAGTTTTTAGCCTTTTTTCCCGCTTGTTTACTTCGTTCATGAGTCATGAGGCCCAATGAATAAGTGGCAATAAGATAGATAAGTTCTTCTAATCAGCAAACTTTTTTCTAAGTTCACGATCATATGTGCATACAGTCCAAGGTAGAAAAAGGGAAGTCATAGCGCAAAGCCAAGAAAATTTAACGTCGTCACGTGCTTTAGGGACCTACAAACAGTTCACAGAATACAAAAAAAGTGGCCAATGTTTCCCTTATCATCTCCTTGTTTTAGACTGGCCAATAATACATCAGAACAGTTATGGTGTTTGATGTTGATAGATCCAAAATGAATCCTAGCTTGGTGGTAACATATGAGCTATAGGATAACCGAATCAGACAACTCCCTACATAAAAATCCGTTCCTACTAAAATATATGTATTATTGATACATAAGAAACTTAGTGCGCACCTGAATTATATGTATGCAAATATGTAGAAGGGGAAGTGTTGAAGAACGTAAAGAAAAAAGATTAAAGAAAAGTAAAAAGAGTTCTAACAAAAAGGAAAACTTTCCATCTTTTGAGCTACATGTTTAGAGTATCGAGTATGCTTGAAAAGGATACATAATGGTCATTTTGTTGGTTGGGAGTAAAACTATCGGCCAAAGAGATCAACTTTCCTGTGTCTCTATTCACCCCCATCACTTAATTGTCATTTTGTTGGTTGGGGGGTTCAACTTTCATGTCTTTCTATTCATCCGCATCACCTCCTAACTTTTAGACATTGGGAGCCTGAAAGGAATTATGGTCTTCACTTGCCTGGCTTTATTCAGTTCTGATTAACTGCTTCATTACATCTGTTTTCTTTCTTGGAAGCCGACAAGAGAAATGCTTTAAAACCATCGCCTGATACTGTTGCATGCAGTGCCAAAAAGCTGCTTTATCATATGGCAGCTATGGATTGGTTGATGACAGTTGACATCGTTAGGCAATGAATTATTGACCTTTCCAAAATAGATAGAGATTATTGTTTTCCAGTACAAGGGGCACGTAGGCATAGAAATGCTACATCTGCAGGAAAAAAAGTTCATTTTCATTCCCAAACTTATTTCTGTACATCTGGGATTATGGTACACAAACTCAACCCTGTTCTAAGAACTAAGCCTCTTACAATGTCATATATAAACATGTACATAAACTTGGAAGTAATCTGACAGTAAACCAAAAACGTCTGCATAGAATTATAAACAAAAAGGAAAGAGAGAGAGAGAGAGAGAGAGAAGAGATAAAGGAGGTAAATAGTTGAATGGCTATTTCTGCCCAAAATAGTATCTGGGATCTCCTGTGCTCCACTGCAAGTTGACTTGATAATTGCAACTGACCTTGTGAATCCAATATTCACTTAAGTGAACTGGTGAACCGAAATAACACCAATCTGTTTGCACCACCAAAATCAAATCACAACTTTGTTAACTACTCAAGCACGAGCTCTCATGGAATTGGAGTGATCTAGACAATGCTGCAGGATTAGCTTGCAAGACTGATGAAGTTTCAGATGTGTGATTCTTTTCATCACCTTTCGACTGAGAGGCCTTAAAAATCCCTTGACGACTAATGGCGTCTGCCTTGTCATTCTTAATCCCAAGTGTTGTCCATATTGAGCTTTTTGCAGCTTCTTCTGGGTCATCA
Source organism: Erythroxylum kunthianum (assembly GCA_024582655.2). Taxonomy (NCBI): domain Eukaryota; kingdom Viridiplantae; phylum Streptophyta; class Magnoliopsida; order Malpighiales; family Erythroxylaceae; genus Erythroxylum; species Erythroxylum kunthianum. Next base: position 4,491,633 of record JANIMX020000250.1, on the reverse strand, counting down.
ATCCTCAATGTTTTTGGGATCCAAAGGAATCGTTCACCATTATTTTCTTTTGCTGGCTCATCTTCTCCAGACTTGCTTGATTTGAGCACGTTCTCATCTCTTGAATGTTTCCCCAAAGTTGGAGAGTTAGGGCCAGTGCTCTGCCCAGTTGTCTTTGGTGAAGATGGGTGAGTTAGCCAAGGAATGCTCCAAGCACTTGGTACTGTACAACCCCAATAAGCAGCAGCAGGATAGAATGGCATGGAAAATCCTGGAGGGCAAAAAGTAGGTGAGGATATGGGGGAATTCCACTGAGTTGCAGTCCATGGGTAAGGCCAGGGAGCACCAGGATAACAAGATACCTGAGTTGGAAACCCTTGACAGTTCCCTAGCATCGACTCCTGTGATCCACTTTTATCTGCCTCATCCCGTGAATATGATGTGGTGACTGAAGCTCTATTAGAATTATCAACCCCATTCTCTCTACCTCCATAAGAACCTGGAATCCTTAATGATTCTGGTTTATGGAACCCATTTCTTGGGCAGTTCCACATTGTTTTATCAGCAAGATTCAATGCAGAAGCCATTGATTCAAGGAGAGGCGTGTCTGAGCCAAAGGTAAGGACTGTACCATTGGTTTTCAGAATAGGGTGGTGAATTCCATTTGGAGCATCCGTTTGGAGATTCTGTAGAGTTTCAGTGACAGTAATGTTACGGTAATGGGATGCTGAGTTCTTATTTTTACGACGTCCAGCACCTACAGGCACATTTCTCATGGTTCCTCCAGCTGTCCAATATCTCTGGCAATTCTTGCAGAAATGCCGAGGTTGGTTCACATTGTAATTGTTGTAGTAGCAGAATTTTGTATCCATACTATTACAGCGGGGGCAGGGGAGAATCTTGTCAGGTTTCTTTGGTGTTTTATCTTGAGAATTACTTGTCTCACTCTGTTCTTCCTCAGTGTTTGATGATTTCAATGGAGTGATTTCCTTCTCAATAGTAGGTGTTTTTGGGTTTACATTTATCCCTGAAGCTCCATCTAGACTGGATAACTCTTCCAGATTCTCACAAGGGACTCCATCTTGCTTACACTGGTTTGTTTTCTCACCTGCTGCATCCTGGATGAATCATGGTGTCAATTGAAGAAAAAGTAAAGATGCCAATTACTTGCATGATATACATCATAGACAAACCAGTGGCAGGTAAAAAAAATTAGAGAATTCTTAACCATGTGAGGCCATGCGTTGAAACAATTAAATTTGAACAGAAAGAAGCAAGGAAACAACAAGGTTCGTTGTAATAAGTACTACTGCGTTCAGTTTTCAACTTCCCTTTCCTCGATACCAAGGAATACTTCATCTATCCTTCCACCAACATTGCTCATTTCAAGTGATTCCCTCCACCTTCATTTTAGAACCAGCTAGCTACATCTCATTTTTCCCTCTTAAAGAATTATGCACTAGCAAGCGAACAACTAGAACTATGCTTGACATGTGAAGTTTAAAATCTTCTAGCGTAAAGAAGGAATGTCAAGATTCAAAAGTTTCAGATCCATAATAGTTCATATTACATATCTGTGTTATCACCATTGCAACTGTATGCTTAGCTCATAAAGAAACTTATTCCCTACTAATTCTGTTCAACCACGACCAGAGACAGTCATAGTCTAAGCACAATAATTGAAAATAATCCCTTCATCTCTGAAAGCAGGATGATCAGAGCGTTCAGAAAGAGAACTCAGGGAGCAATTAGAACGGGAGCGGCGTCAAATACTTTGAATAAATTCAACATTACACCAAAATCCAAATTTCAACAAAAAATTATTTGGAGAACACTGAGCCCGGGCTATAAACGGGTGAACATAGGAAAATGATTATCTGAAAGCCACACAGTCAAAATAGCACCCAAAACGAAAGAATAGATTCCCAAGACAAAAGATCAGCTGATCAGGGAGAGCCCCCAATAAGATCCAACAACATCCAAGCATTCCAAGATTCAGCTTCTGAAGATAATGACCCACCCGGTAGGAAACACATCAAATATGATATAATAAGGAAATTACAACATGTTAATACTGAGACTTCCAAAGGACTCAAACTTTAACAGAAAAACCTAAGATAGAACCAATCCTATGACTCTAAATTGCTCACTATAGTTTAAACTGTCTACTACCCAAAACTCCCCCGCACAATTAAAACAGAAACCAATTCGAGAAAGCTCTTTAACCTTTAAAGTTTTCCCAAAACTAAGCCCCGCCCATTATTTCATTTCACCCTATTCGAAATGGGTAATCCACAAAATTCCAAAACACTGAATCAAAAGCCACGAAAACTATACCTTATCGCCAGTTTCTCTCTCCTCACCATCTTCTTTGTTGGAGCTTTCGTCAGGAGAAGAGTCAGCACAAGATGGACGATCCTGATCTTGATTATCTCCATCCAACCCACCACCACAAGTGGAATCAGTAGCAGTGGTTTTTGTGGTGAGTCCCTGAGAAATTTCAGGCAACGGAATCGTCTTCCCGAATAGCTTGATAGCCGGGTCTTTCGGCTCCGACATTTCTGTTCAGTCTGTTTCTTTCTTTTTTCTCTCTCTATATGTCTTTTTTTTTTTCCTTTTTATCGAATTCAGTTGTTGGGTATCGCAGACATTAAACATATAAGAATAAACAAAAAGACTTCAACGTTAATTAGAAAAGGAACTATAAAGTTGTAGAGAGAGTAAAAGTGGAGTTTGTGGAGAGAGAAAGGGTTGAGAAATTAGATTTGGAGTGACACGGTGTGTTTATGGTGTTGTGTTTTTCGGATCTGTGGGTGGGGAATGCCAGGTCAGAAGAGAGAGAGCGATTCTCAGCCACAAGCTGTCTTTGTGGCCTTGAAGGAAAGATTTTCCTTTCTTTTCTTTCTGATTCTCTTCAGCGTCTTTTCTTTCAATCCTACTCGGCAGCCATTTTCCCCTTTCGTTCAACGGCTTTCAATTCCTCGCCAATTCTTTTATATTTCTTTCACTTATCTTCTTTTCCTGTTCTTTAATATGTGGTTGAAATTTGAGATCGTCCATATGCTCCACTTTCTATGTGTAAAGTATCTATTCCCTTTTTTTTCTTAAATTTAAACACAAATTATACCATATTTCTTACACTCTAATAATTCATTTTATTTTTATCTAATTAAAAATCTCTTAATATTTTAAAAAATGAGATGTTATGAATTTATATCATAAATATGATTAAATACATTTTATTTTTTATTATAATTAGTTATATTTCTTATACTTAGATTTGAACTTTACACTAATAATTCATTTTATTTTGATTTTCAAAATTAGATGTTGTGAACTTATATTAAAATTTTGATTAAATAAATATTCTTTTTATTATAATTAATTATATAATCATATATTAAATTTATAAAATTAAGAAGATTTCATCATATTTCAAAAATATATGCTAAATTCTTGTTATAAAATAAAATCAAATGTGGTCAAATGTCATCTAATTATATGCCATAAATAATTAAAATACATAGAAAATTTTAGTATATTTAAAAAACTTTGTATTAGAAATTTTAAAAATATATGTAAAATTACTTATATATCTATTTTGATAATTAAGATGATGGATATTTTAAAATTCAAATATACAATGATATGCACTCACTTCAATGAAATCCTAATTTTCCTCTTATAACAAATCAAATGAATCAGCAACAAAAGAAACTATCCAACCTCGCAAAGAGAAGCATAATACTATATTAAGTTCGTTACATCTTTTTGAGCTTCAGAACAATTCCTCAAAAGTCCTTCCATTTGCCGAGTTATTCCCGTCGCCAATCAGGGGACGAAGAAATCAAAGACTCGTTAAAAAAAGGTCTCAATAGACAGGGATAAATAAATATCATAAAATCCACGTCAAGTGTTTCCACGTGGGACTGGACCCAAAAAAGAGGCCCCACTGTCAAAAGTAAAATGAAAAAAGTACCAGTGCCTAACTGAACGTCCCACGTGTCCAGAGAGCATCACACGTGTGAACCACCCACTTGAAACTTTCACATTTGAATCTAATGTTATCAATATCGTACCGATATTGGTATCAGATTTAGTTTTGTTACAATATTATACTGATATCGGTCAATACCGTTTATTGTTTCGGGTAATTTTTTAAATTTATAAAATCCCTGAATAATTTTAAATTTGTAAAATAGTCTATTAATATATTGTACTGTATACTTTATAATTTTACATCAGTTATGTCTCAAAAAAGTATAATATTTTTTTTTAAATTTTAAAATAATTTATTTATTTTTATTTCACATATAAATAATAGCCACAATTAATATGAAAAAATATCATTTAATCATCATACAAATATAAAATTAAGGACAATACAAAATATTTAAAATATTACAATTCCATCATATAATAAAAATAATTATATCAAAACATTAAATAAAAAGAACAATAAATATCCTTAACTCTTTAACTATTACAATTTATAACAAGAGTTCGTGATGAGGAAATAACAAACTAGAAGTGAAACTTAAAACAAAAATATTTACAATTAAATTGCACATATAGAATTTAACATTTTTTATGTAAAGATAGGCATGCATAAACATCACAATAGAGAAAGTCATCCCAACAAGGTTAGCACCCCTTTCTCTTTGTGGGATTCCACCTTTCGCCTGTTTTTGGTCCAAAGATGAAATGATTAATGATAGTTGGTTGTATTCCCCTATTTTCGCGATAATAGCTTATTTCACAGCAGGATTAACGGCATTTTATATGTTTCGGGTTTATTTACTTACTTTTGACGGACATTTAAACGTTCATTTTCAAAATTACAGTGGCAAAAAAAAAAGTTCATTCTATTCAATATCTCCATGGGGTAAAGAAGGATCAAAAACGATTAAAAATCACTTTTGTTTATTAGCTTTAGTAACAATGAATAATTTAACAATGAATAATAATGAGTAGTTTATTCAATTTATTATAAATTGAATAAAGGTATATGCGTGAAACATAATCTACTAGTTAATTTGAATTTCATTTATTACATTTACTTTATTTCATTCAAATACTATAACAAAAATATGTTTGAGTCTTATTTTCAATGTTATTTCATCTTCTATTTGAATGCTTTATCTTATAAAACTTCAGGTGCTAATGAAACTATTTTAGTGAAATTTAATTGTCTCAATTCCCGCGCGATCGCACCAAAAA
>JANIMX020000250.1:4243866-4265323 GCA_024582655.2 Erythroxylum kunthianum | reverse complement strand
TTCATTGGGCCTTATGAGATGCTGAAGCAGGTTGGACCCGTAGCATATCAGTTAGCACTACCTGCTGAGTTGGCCAGGCTACATGACGTCTTTCATGTATCTATGCTAAGGAGGTATAGATCGGATGCCTCGCATAGGATTCCAGTCTAGGAGATTGAGGTGCAACTGGATTTATCTTATGAGGAAGGTCCTATAACCATTGTGGCCATAGAGGTGAGACAACTCAGGAACAAGCCGGTTCCGCTCGTGAAAGTGCTTTGGCGACACCACGGACTCTAGGAAGCCACGAGCCAGCCAGAAGCAACAATGCAAGCTCAGCATCCTGAGTTATTCTGATCAGGTACATTTAAATTCGAGGTCGAATTTAATTTAAGGAGGAGAGAGGTGTAATGACCCAAATGGATGAAGAATTTCATTAGAGGATCTAAGATTATTGATTTAGTTTTTATTCCTATTAAAATTCATTATCATAACCTATATGTTGTATTCTTTTCTAATAATATGAAGAACAATGGTAAAGCCAAGTATATTGAGCTTATGTATTTTAATATTAGCAGATAGGTTGATTACTGTGATGTATTATATGATTATATTGTCATAAAAAACATGCTAGCTGACCTATTGACTAAGGAGTATATTTTCATACACATGTAAGCAATATAGGTATTATGTTGTCTTACGGTATTTTGATGTAATGTAAGTTTTATTATTATTTTGTTACATGACTATAGTACTTAAGATTAATAAAATTTCGAATTTTGCACTTTTGTGATGTTTTAAATGCAAGCTTATCTTAATGTACATGTGTGTATGTGGTTATTTTATCTTAAGATGTATTGTAACTTCTCTATGGAAGTTAATAGTCTATGTCATAATTAATCTTTATATTCAATGGTTATTTATAAAGTGGGTCATCTTTTAGCGATTAACCTTTTTATGATATTAACAGACTCTTTTAGGGATTATACATTTTGTTTTAAGAATGGAGTCCTGGTTTGAGACTAGACTGATATGGTTATGCAAGATTTATGTTCCTATAGATCATGGATACAAGTCATACTATGCTAGTTATTGTATATGTCTCAGATACTTGGGCATGTAATCATAAAGTTTCGGGATGAATGGGCTTTTATATAAGCCTTTTAGATGGACAAGCCTTAGGCTACAATTTGTATCATGATTGATCTTAATGGATAATAGCTCTTTATAAAACGAGTCATCTCTTGGCGTTTAACCTTTGTTTGAGATTAATGGTTTCTTTTATGGATTTTGGGTCATGTTTTAATACTGGAGTCTTCGTTTGAGATTGGACTAATATAGTTATGTAAGGTTTATATTTCCATGGATCACAGATGTAAGTCACATAATACTAGTTGTTATGTATAGTTCATGTACACGAATATACAATCTTAGAGGTTCATGATGGAAATGATATTTCATATAAGATTTTTGGATAGACATAGTATAGGACATGGGTGTTGCTCAAGACATGTCCTTTCTAGAAATCAGAGGTGAAATTATAGGCTAGAGACACAGATGTGATGGTATGGTAGAGAATTTTATGAAATAATACATAATCTAATATACAGGCATGTCACAAATTGTGTCTTATACACGGAGAAGTTAGTGAAATCCATATGTTAGAGACACTATTATGTCTAATATTATGTATTAGTATGTAAAGAAGTAGGAGGATCCATGATCAGAAGATACGAGTGTGCCAAAGCTTCTATTATGTTTTAGAATTTGACAGTAATAACCATAGCATAAGATATGGTTGTGTTCCAAGCCGTGTTAACATAGTTAGCCTTTTCTAAAAAAGTGGTGATGATAAATTTTAAACTCTTAAAAGGATTATAAGACCCACTAAAGTTATAGTTAAATTAGGTTGGGTTTAGTAAAGTGGTTATTTATTCAATAGTGAGAACAATCACTCTTAGCTCTCGAAGATATAAGGAAACCTTATTAAAAGCTTTTTGTGCTCTTATTTTTCTTTCTTTCATTATTCTTTGTTTTTCTATCTATGTTCTCAACAAGTGGTATTAGAGCATTGTTAAGTCAATAATGACTTCGGTTATAAAGTTTAAAGTGGAGAAGTTCAATAGAACCAGGGATTTTGGATTGTGACAATAGAGAGGGAAGGATTTGTTAACATAGCAAGGTATGTTAAAGGGGTTACAAGAGAGCAAGTTGGAAGACATGGATGAGTGCGACTGAAAAGAGTTACAAGTCCAAATAACTAGAACCATACAAATTTGGACAAATAAGGTCATATATTATGTCATAAAGATTGTATCCCTTATAGAAATATGGAAGAAACTGGAGAGTTAATATATGTTAAAGTCTCTCACAAACAAGCTATATCTAATGTAAAACTTATGCAGGCTGAAGATGCAGGGAGGAATATATTTAGAATAACATATTAATTTGTTCAAGTAAATAATTAATGACTTGTTGAGACTCGAGATGACTATTATGAATTAGGTTATAGAAATGGTTTTTTTTCTTCTTTTTTCCCTTTTTCCTATAAATATCTAGCACTATGCTTAGAGATAGCTAGTTTGGAGGATATCATTGATGCATTATTGGCTCAAAATCAACAAACATTTAATACTAGAAAAAAGCTCCCAAGGTGAAAGTTGTTTGTGAAGAAAAATTATGACCATGGAACGAAGCTTAATAAGGATGGCTTGCCCAAGAGGAGTCGTATATCTAAATCCAAGGGTATAAAGATATTTTGATGCTACAAGTACGAGTAAAAATGATATATTAGTAAGGACTGCTTAAGTAAGAAGAGTCAAGATGATGAAAGGAAGCCTAATGATTCATTAAGGTCTACTAATAAAGTGTAGAGCATAAATTCAAATTGTAGCAATAGAGGTATGCTTTGTTTTTTAACCAGTCAATCTCAAGACTCATGAATATTAGATACAAGATCCTCACATTAATAGCACCAAATAAGAATTAGTATGGGTCATGCACATCAGGCAACTTTGGCAATGTCTAGTTAGGAATGACAAAGTTTGCAAAATTATCAAAATAAGGCAATAGGATCAAAATGTTTGATGGTGATATTAGGATGTTGCTTGATGTTTTACATTTAATTAATTTGAGTAAGAACATGATTTTTTATGCCATCTTACGTATAAATGATTTTGGCTATAAAATTAATGGAGATAACATCAAGGTGATAAAGAGTGCATTAAGTTTGATGAAAGGGCCAAGATTGAAAAAAAAACATCTACAAACTAATGAAGAATATAGTTATAGGTAGAAAGACTATTGTATGGTACTGCATCATAACACTTGTGATTGAGTCTTAGTAAGTAAAGGATGATAGAACTTTATAAGAGAAGCCTACTAAAGGGTACCAAACATTATAAGTTAGACTTTTGTAAGTTTTATGTATTTGGTAAGTAGTCTAATGTAACAATTAAATGGGAAAGCATAAAACTAAAAGAATTCTAGACTATGTGTATACTGACGTATGGGTTCAACTAGAGAGTTGTCATTAAGGGGATCTTAGTATTTTATGACATCCATTAATGATTTTCTTAGAAAATCTGGGTATTCTTTATAAAGCAAAAATATGAGGTCTTTGCAAAGTTTAGGGTGTGGAAGGTTAAGGTGGAGAATCAGATAAATATAAAAATCAAGTATCTAAGATCAAACAACAATATTAAGTATACATACATAATTTTGAAAATTCTATTAAAAGCATAGGACTCATTAACACTAGATAGTTTAAAACACCACAATAGAACAGTGTTTCATAAAGGAAGAGCAAATCTATAATTGAAACGGCCAAGTAATTAAGGCTGAATATAGGGCTCCTAAAATTTTTAGGTTAGAGGTAATGAGTACAAAATGTTATCTCATCAAATCACCACAGACATCACTGGAAAAGAGAGTGGCAAAGAAAATGTGGACATGTAGTAAAGTAGATTTCAATTAATTGAAAACCTTTAGTTGTCTTGTTTATATGCATGTTTTCAATGATGAGAGGTCAAAACTTGATTCAAAGTTGAAACTGTTCATCTTTATCAGATACCCTAAAGGTGTAAAGGGCATAAGTTTTGGGACCCAACATCAAAAAAGATAGTGACTACTAAGGATCTAGTGTTTGATGAGTATCATATGTTAAAGCAAACATATATAGAGGATGTGTTAATTTAGTAAAAGGAAACACAAAGGAGGTACAAGTGGAACTAGGACAACTTAGAGAAAACTTGAAAGAGGCTAAAAACGTTAGTTTGAAAGATATACAATGTTTGGAGAAGATCATTAGCATAATATAACCATGGATAAACGAAGAAACAACATTAGGCCACTAAATAGATATGATTAAGAATATTATGTATCCTTTACACTTATCATAAGCAATAGGAACCTAACTAACTTTCAAAAGGTTATGAACAATCAAGGAAAGCATAGATGGATGGGATCTATTGTGAAGGAGGTGAAGTCTTTGAATAAGAATTGGATATAGGGGTTGGTGCAACTTCCTAAAGGGAAGAGAGTTCTATAAGGTGTAAATAAGTACACAAGAGGAAGCCAACAGTGTTAGAAAAAGAAGCAAAAAAATTCAAGGCTCGATTAGTAGCTAAGGGTATAAACATTAAAAGGGAACTAATTATGATAAAATCTTTTCCTCAATGGTTTGTCATACTTTCATCATGATTTTGATGATGTTAGCAACAAGTTTGGATATGCATTTAAAGTAGATGGATGTGAAGACTACTTTTCTTCATAGTAACTTAGAAGATCAAATTTACATGGTGTGGCCTGAGGGGTTTGGTCAACCTGAAAGGAGTATATGGTGTGTAAATTGAAGATGTCATTTTATAGATTAAAATAGTCTACGCGAAAATGGTACAAAAAGTTTGATTCCTATATTATCTAGATTGTTTACATGAGATGTGATTATTATGTATGAATTAAGAGTCTTGATGATGGATCATTTATTTTTATAGCTATATATATGGATGATATGCTAATTATTATGCTATATAAGGATTTGGGTACTGCCAAAACAAATACTAGGAATGGAGATTTTAAGGGTAGGAGCTCCAAAAAAATATGGTTATCTCAATCTAACTACATTAAGAATGTATTGGATTGATTTGGAATAGACAAGTCTAAACACATAAAAGACATTAGCAAATCACTTTAAGCTTTCCTTAAAATAATGTCCAAAAATAGATGCAGAGGTTGATAATATGTCTATGGTACCATATGTAGGTCTTGATGGATGTTTATTGTATGCAATAGTTTATATGAGGTTAAATTTGGCTTATATTATTAGTGAGGATAGTAAGTACATGTTGAAACCTAGAAGACATTATTAAGAAGCAACCAAGTAGATAATCAAGTATTTAGGAGTACATCAAACCATAAAATTGTGTTTAGTAATTGGCAAAGTGATCCTTTAGTTGGATATGTAAATTTAGACTATACATGACATTTGGATAATAGGAATACTAATATAGGGTATGTCTTTAATCTTACAAGATGGCTTATTTATTGGAAATCTATGTTACAGTCTATGATTGCATTATCTACAACTAAAGTAGACTATATGACAGTGACTGAGACAACTAAGAAAGCATTATGGCTTACAAGGCTAGTGAAGGAGGTAGGCATTTGATCAAGGTGGAGTTCAAATATACATTGATAGTCAAATTGTAACTTATTTGGAAAAGAATCTAGTCTATCGTACAAGGACTAAATAAATAGATATGAGGTTTTATAAGATCATAAAGTTTATTGCATCTAGATAGATTTTGTTGGAAAAGGTTCACACTTCAGAGAAAGCATTTGACATATTGCCAAAGTCAATACTATATAGAAGTTTCATGCATTGTTTAAACTTGATTAATGTCTTCAGATGTTAGATATGGAAACAAATTTATAAATAGTATATTCGGAAAGATATATATTGTTGTGTATGGCTCATATATAATATAATACAATCTTAGATTTGTAAGATCGAAACAAATGTTATCCTTTTACTTGGGAACTACCAAGATACATATATGACCCTAGGTGTGTCCTTTCTAAAAACCAGAGGTGAAAGTATGGGCTAGAGACACTATTGTATTGGTGTGGTAGAGAAGTTTCCCAAGGAAGATATAGTTTAGGACATGGTTGTGCCACAAACTATATATTTTATATAAAGAAGTCAGTAAGATATACAAGCTAGAGACACAATCGTGTCTTAAACCATATATTAATGTTTAGAGAAGCAGGAGCATTCACGGTCAGAAAACATTGGTATGCTAGATCCCTTGTCATACTCGAGAATTAAACAAGGAGATCCACTGACCAAGGACACAACATAGTCAACCTTATATGGAGATGCATTTTTTTTATAGATATTGAACGTTGGAAGGATTTTAAGAACCACTAAAGTTATGATTAAATTAGGTTAGATTTGATAAAGATCCTATTTAAATAAAATTGTACCGGTTAGAGTTTTCATATATGAATATATGTTGTAAACCTAATTGTTGTAAATCATCATCACATTACTCAATCGTGGAAATAGATGTTCTTGGTTCCTAAGACATAAGCACAGAATATTCACTAGATCTCGTTAATCACAAAATGTTCTTACTTCTTATGCTCTTATTTTCTTTCTTTCATTATTCTCTATTCTTGCTATCCATATTCTTAATGCTACACTTTGCAGAGGGATTCTGTTGCTATAGAACCTGATATTCAGGCTTTTTCAAAGTGTAAATCCCTAATTTTTATGAGTTCTTTTTCTTGTTTGGTTCTTGAATTTCGTTTCCTTGAAAGAGTTCCTTGATTTTTTATGTTTTCTTTGTTACATTGCAGAAATAACTCTTTGAATGGAACGATTAAAGGATTGAAGGTCATATAGTTGTAAGAATTTGCTTTCATTTTTAGGGATTTTCTTTTACATAATTTGGCTTATTATCTAACTTGGAAGTTATTATTTTACGAGTATTGATGAATAAGATATTCATTAGACCTTTTAGGGCTACAACTATTTTAAATGTTTTGTTAGTAAATATTGACGGTTGGGTTATTATCTTTTTGTGTGTCAAGTTTTTTATTTGAATATCAAGCTTTCATTAATTTAATATATTTTTGTTTTATTAAATAACATATTTTATATGTAGTACCATTATCTTGCGTGGAAGCTATATAGAAAAAATAATAATCTAATGTGGTATTTCATGTTATCAACGTTAACGAAGAATTTAAAGTCCGACTATTTTTATGAAAATTTAAATATTTTATTGCAGCCTTTTAAATTTTAGGTTATCATTACAAAATTGAATAAAGTGTAAGAATTTTTTTACAATTAACCCTTGTCAGTTTTAGCATAATAATTCCAAAGTCCCCTCTTCTTGGAAATAGGAAACTTGTACATATAGATATACACTACTTTTGCATTAAAACGAACAAAAATACGGATGCAAACTAGTTGGTAGCTTTCATAAATTTGTATGTTGTTTCCTTCTTTTATGCTATTCCCTTGAGCTTGATCATCCACAGACGAACACAAACTAGAAAGATACTGGAAAAGAGTATTTCGGTAAAGGTATACATACATATATATAAACGCATCACCTTCTGCAACTTGGGAAAGATTATCTTTATGTTTGATGCTCTCTTTCACATCAATTTTCAGTACGTACAGTCTCTTTATACTTCAAACCCCCTGCTGTGTAGGTTCTGTCATTGAAGAAAATGGCGACAATAGATCCAAATCCCAGCAACTTAACCTCCGGAGGAGAACTGGTTTCAGTGGGCAATCCCAGATCCTTAAACCCATTTGTTTTTGTTGCTAAATCGTTTGAACAAAATTACCCTCCAGGATTTCTCAAAAAGGTACCATTTGTGCGTGGCACAGTTTAGGTTATGTGTGCTTATGATGTAACTCTTCAACTACTTTTTTCTTCACTGTTTTCCTTGATCGTGCTCTGCAAAAACTTAAAAATCATCATGCATGAGCAGGTGGTGGCGGAGGTTATAGCGACCTACTTGTTGGTGTTTGTGACGTGTGGAACAGCAGCAATTAGTGCAGACGATGAAAGCCGGGTTCCAAAGCTTGGAGCTTCAGTTGCTGGAGGCCTCATCGTGACGGTGATGATCTATGCAGTAGGGCACATCTCCGGTGCACACATGAATCCTGCTGTCACCACAGCTTTTGCAGTTATTAAACGTTTTCCATGGAAACAGGTACTACATTGGATATTGTTCACAAATTACTATGTTATGGTACATAGTTAAGTTCGGTTATGTTGATTGTTTGCATAATGCTTGCTTAGCTTTCATCGATAAATAAACAACGTTATGCTTACGCACGTCTGGTGATAGGCACAGGTGACCATAGTGGCATATAGCGCGGTAGGACATTAGACCCGCAGAACATTAGTTATTACTCTCAACCAAACATACCCTACTTGTCCTTGTTTCTGGGCCTCATCAGTTTCTTCCAACCACAAGAGTAGTTTGATATCTCTATCCAAGTAATATAGGTCTAATTAGAGAGAGAGGGCAATTGAACCAGGGGATATGGAAAAATATATATATTTGATAGTTACAAGATGATGGATATTTATGATTCAAAGATGCAACAAATTTTCAACAAGATAAAACTACAAAAAAAAAAATGGATGGAATACGCAGCTTTATGGACTTTGTCTGTCAATAGAATAACTATTAACTCATGGGCAAGGAGTAGATTTATCATGGATTATTAACCTTTAATAATCTAAAGACAAGTTAAATATTCTGAAATAAGTTAATGAAAATTTCTTCTAATTAAACTAGAAAAATAGTGCCAAAAAGAAACACTAGCAATGGCACTGATATAGAGTAATAGTTCTAAGTTCCAAACTCTTCTTCACCTACTGGGAACTCAAATGGTAGAAAGTAAAAACAAAAATCAATGATTAAAAATCTCATTCAATTTGATCGGTTCAATTGTTAAAATTTTAAATTGTTTAATTTTTTGGTTCAGTTTTTAATTATATAGTTTTGATTTATTTTAATAACTCTTGTTGTTAGAAATTAATTAATCGGTCCATTTTTATACATTAATAATTTCTTATATATCAATTAATTTTTATTTATCAATCTATTTATTCAATTAAATTTTAAATTCTCCTATAAATAAGGATATTTTTTAATTATATTTCAAAAAATTTAATTTTATTTAATTTTTAGCTAGTTTTATATATTTTAAACCTTAAATTTCTTGTCCAGTTTAATTCCAATTCAGTTTTTAAAACATTTAAAAATATTATTGGCAATGGAAATTTTTGTGGCAGGTCCCACTTTATGCAGTAGCTCAGTTAACAGGAGCAATAACAGCATCCTTTACACTGAAAGAGCTACTTCACCCCATAAAACATTTGGGTACAACTGCTCCTTCTGGAACAGATTTTCAAGCTCTCCTTATGGAAACTGTTGTGACTTTTTCTATGATGTTCGTCACTTCGGCGGTGGCAACTGATAACAAAGCTGTAAGGGCTCACATCATCATTATTCGCTAGAAACTGGGATCTCTCTATCTAAGGTTATAATATAAGCCAATGTCAGGCTTATTTCAATTATATCTTAACATACAGGTTGGAGAGCTAGCAGGCATTGCAGTTGGTTCTGCTGTTTGTATCACGTCCATACTGGCTGGGTAAGTAAGTTACATCAAAGCGGTTTCTAGTCCTTATCACTAAGTCATAATTCAGTGGGCACATTTCCTCTGCTTGTTTACATTGGAAGTGGAAAGCCCAATTTCGAGCCTTCTAAATGAGCTTTTAGTCATCAACAGACCAATATCTGGCGGATCCATGAACCCAGCAAGGACACTGGGACCAGCAGTTGCTAGTGAGCACTACAAGGGGTTGTGGGTATATTTCATTGGACCAGTGACAGGAACAGTGCTCGGAGCATGGTCTTACAAGTTCATACGAGAAAGAGATAAACCAGACCATCTCACTTCTCCGAGTTCTGTTTCACTCAAGTTTCGTAGACAGAGAGCCCATGAGGAACAACTATCCACTAAAGACTCCCTCAACGTAGTGTAAGAGGCCTGGCCCTGTGTTACGAACCCAGAAGAGCGGATGTGTTTGTAACTTTGTATCAATCGTTTCCTTAGCCTTCATGTATTGTTTGCATAAATTAGACTTGTATCAAAGGTGCAAACAGCTATCTCAGTCAATAATTAAAACATTCAATTAATTTTATCACGTTTAAATCTTCTAATTTTTAACTTTTCAATTCAAATTATTTTAATAATTCTCGTTAAAAATTAATTAATTTATTAATTAATCTATTAAATTTTATAAATTAATTAATTTTTTATTTAAAGATAATTTCTTTCAATCATATTCTAAAAATTTTATTTTTAATTAATCTTTAACAAATTTTATGACATTTTAATATCCTTTTAAACTTTAAATTTTTTATCTTACCAAGTCCAATTTTTAAAATATTTATCTCATCTCAGATACAAATATATCAAAATGATTCACACTTAAATATCGAGTTGATATTTTATAATATCTTTAAGTATGGTGTAGAAAGTTAATTAATCGAAGCAATACAAAATTAATGACAGCAATATGGTACAATTCGACTCCAAAAGATCCATCAGCGCCATCAAGCAGCTTTTTCACATACCACAAAGCTTCCAGGGTTAATCGTAATGCTCTTAGTGCAGTTGTCGGTTTTGTAGATCCCAACAAGTCGATCAGCTAACTCAAACATGTTGTTTCTAAGGCTGTATGGGGCACAAACATTAAGAAGATGATTTATGACTAGCAGAGGCAGCATAGAAGCAAATATTATTCGAGGACATTACCTTATAATTATGAATTGTGCATCCTTTGTCCTATCCTTCACGTAATGTCCCACAATTGAAACATTTTTGAAATCTAGTATTCAACGTGAATTATGAGTAAAGAGAAGTAAAACAAGGAGCAATCATGGCAAGAAGATACTTGAGTTTTTTCTAGTCTACCTAGAGCGGCGTCAATTTCGTCCATTACGTAAAGTGGTGTAGGTTTGTAGTGATGAAGCGCAAAGACAAGAGCTAATGAGCTGAGAGTCTGAAGACGGAAAACATACAAATGTCATTTACCTAAGACGAAAGGATGCTTGTCGTGTTTCATGCTACTTTCATGTACAATCAAATAGTGGAAGAGGAAGAGTCAATTATGTATTAAATCACCTTTTCACCACCAGATAAATTGGCAATGTTCTTCCAGCTTTTCTTTGGTGGTCTCACACTGAAGACAACACCTTCTGAGAAGGGATCTAAAGAGTCTACTAGCTCAAGTTCCGCATCACCTCCAAGTGTAATCATCTAAATTTAAATCACTCAAGAAAAGAATAAGGAAAAGAGACTAATTATTAACAGATGAAAAATGAATGACCACGTGCAAACTTAGGGTCTGGCTTGAAAAAAAAGGACGCAAAAGGAGAAACATCTAAACCAAAACCAGAAGAATGCATCTAACCACTGACCACAAGCAGGCAAAAGATGCAATATACGAACCTGATACATTTCCTTCAGTTTCAATGATATTGTGTTGAATCCTGTCATAAACTCATCTAATCTGCAAAGAAAAGAATTCAATAAATCAGAATCGCTCTTTAGGACACAGTGAAGGCCTAAAACATGGACATAAACAAGAATAGATATGCCTGCCTTTTCTTTCTCAATTCATCATACTGCTTCTTCATATCGTCACGTTGTTGAGTGATCATGTTCAACTCCCCTACTCGATCATTGTATGATGAAACTTTCTTCCGATATCTATCAAAGTTATATAAGATAATATCAACATACAATTAAACGTATGCCTAGTTTCAGATCAAGTTAAACAAGAGTATTCGTACTCTGAGATCGAATCTAGATTTGGGTTCATCTCCTTTAATTGTGTTTCTAGGAGAGCTACCATTTCAAGGGCCCTTTTGAGGTCACAAGCATCGGTTAAAGTCCCGTCTACAAGCGTTGCTTGAAGCTTTTCGGGGTCAACTAGATCTTTCTGAATTCTGCCATAAAAAAAGCATACATTTAAATGTTCTTTCAAAATGCTCTCACCACAATAACGCCTAGTCTGGATCCTAGAAATGGAATTGGCATTACAACTTTAACAGAATTTGTACGTAATTAATGAAAATTGAGTTGTTTAGAGATAAAAGTATTCTACATGTACTTTGGCAATTGAAACTGGGTGTATCTGTCTAATTTCCATGCAATTGGGTTTGGAATATAAACTTCAACTTCAACGACAGATAAGCCACAGAATTAAAGTTGACGATCTGAATCAAATTCTGACGCTCATAGCTCAGAGTTAATAATTATTTTGCCACAAACTCAACTTACTGTTCCATATGATGCGTAAGAGCAGTTTGCAAATCATCGAGCTTTTTCTTGTAACCCTTCCCCTTCAATTCCAACTCCTTGTAGCTTTTTTTCATGTCTTGTAATTTATAATCAGTATCAACCTTCAAAACAAGATTCAATTCTCATATTACAAAACTTTTTAAAAAAAAAAGAGCATACGTACCAAAAGATAAGGTAAGGAGAAAACAAAGAACGGAAAAGGTATAATAATAAGATAGTCCAGGATACAGTACCTCTGATGCGCGCAATTCATCCACGACCCTCTTAACATTTTCATAATCTGACTTTGCTTTATCCAGCACCTCCTTGTGTTGATCAATCAACTGCATTAGAGACAACGGACAGTATAAAAGTTTACCAACCTTATTCCCACCAGTGAACCACGTGGTCAAAGGTAAACGAAAAAGTAGAAAAAGCAGACCTCCTGTGTTTTCTTGTAGTTCTCTTGAACTGTAAATGCCTTTTCTTCTATTTCTGTGAAGATACCTCTCATTCTATCCTTCTGCTCAATTAGTCGTTCCTTTTCCTTCTTTGAATCTTCGATCCCTTTAGTTAACTTTTTTATCATTTTCTGCCCGGTCTCTGTTTGAACTTTGTGACGATTGATCTCCGAGCTATTTTTGTCAATATCCTATACAGTGAGGAGCAGCATGGATTAGGGTAGACACTGCATGGCAATAGCTTGACAGTTTAAAATGAAGTCATAACTTACAGACTGAATCTTGTTGACCTTTAACTTCTGAGCTTTCAGCCTTTCACCACCTGCATTTTCTATTTTATTCTGAAGCTCCGAAGCCTAAAAGCAGAACTCAATGTAGTAAGCAACCAAAGAGAATCATCAAGGCAAAAGGCATTTTGTTCTTCACTAGGAAAAGTTGGAATCAACTATACTTGGAAAAGAATATGCACAGCAATCTAAAGGAAATAAGAACACTGACCACACTGGTCATCCACCATAAACCATTTTATTATTTGGAGCCTAGAATAATTGGTTAGGGACATACACGGAGAAACTCAATATAATTACTAACACACCTTTTCCTTCAACTTTATAGACCCTTGCATAAGTCTATCTATCTCTTTTTCTTCGGTAGAAATAATTCTCTTGAGCTCCTCCAACCTATCAAGCTCATCCTTCTTTGGTCTCGACGCAGCCTCCAAGGAACCAAGTTGCTTTTCAAGATACCTATGTTCTGAGTTCAAACTGTCAATCTGGTTGCCAGGAAAATTTCACAGAATGACTTTCCTTGTTACTCACAATGACAAAAGGAACCTTGGATAAAACATGACAGCAAATACCTCTTTCTGACTTCTAGCCAATTCCATTTCCAGGTTTTCAATTGCTTTTTCTGATGTCTGATAACGCTTCACTGCATTAATCATTCTTTCACGGATGGCACTTAGTTTGCTAACAATGGCAGAAAGCTCTTTCTCAGAATTTAAAACAGCTTCTCCGGTTACACTTGCAGGTCGAACAGAGGTTCCCATCTTACCACCACGAGGCTTGGTGCCCCCACCACTCATTGTGCCAGATTTCTCAAATAGTGCACCATCAAGCGTCACGACACGTCGGAACTCTGTGTTTCCACCATATGCAATTCGAGTTGCCTGTACATTCATAGGGCACGCAATCAATCTTCTTCCCTCTACGACAGACTTCAAACAAATCTTACAAATATAAATCATATAGCACAAGAATGTGGTATATCTTCAAAGATGTCATCAGGGCAAAAAAAATATAAAATCAAAGGAACACTAGGGATGGAACGAATTGTCGAATTCCAAACTTGATCACACATCATCTTGTCAGAAATCCAAGGTCATATTTTGTTCCAGCGCATTGCTGAATATAGCAAGATATCACGGCATGAAGTGTTGACAAGTGTTTTAATTCAGAAAGAGTGAGCAACTATACTTCAACTTTCTCAGCAACATCATTCCTATTCCTTTCTAGATCTCTGACAGCAAGTGCTTTTCGCCTAGAATCTTGCCAGTGAAACACAGGTAACCCAGTATTCAATTCAGGAAACTATAGATGCACTTGGAGGACCAAGGAGAAGTTCAAGTCCCTGTTTGTTTGAGCTGATAGTTGATAGCTGATTGTGAAAAGCTACTTTTAGTAACTTATTGAATCAAAAGCTGTTTGAAACTTAAACAGTTATCAGGAGCTGTTTGATGTCCTTTACCAAACAGCTGGTAATTGAATCAATAGTTATTTGGGGCTATCAGCTACTCTCAAATGCTAAAACAAACAGGCTCCAAGAATATATTCCATAAGTTTTCAGCAGAAAAATAATTAAAACAAATGCAAGGTCATTTTTTGTTTCCGCCATTAAAGCTAGGAGCAAGAGCAAAGGTATGCAAGATAAAATAAAATGAGAATCAACCTGCTCCAGGTCCTTTGCTACTATGGTGTTACCCAAAGCTGCATAGAAAGCAAGCTTCATTCTTTCATCTTGGACCCTGACTAGATCAAAGAGACGTGGAACTCCCTCTGGAGTTCGTATGTTCTCCTTCAGCTTTGGCAAAAGGTCAACCTGTTTCTCCTGCATTAGTAAAAGAAAAATGCAATGCTGGAATCAAGGTCTCCTAAACACATATAACAGTAGTCATTTCGCAAGAATGTTTGGCATCCAAGCTCAAGCATCTCATCGCAAAAGAAAAACTTCATGATGTCAAAGCATATAAACTTTATCAAATCCAAAGCTCAAAATCATATTTTTAGACAACTTGAGAACTTAAATCAGAACACCTTTATTATATACAGTTTCCAGGGTTGCCTCAAGTGTGACAAAAACTCGGTAAATAAGTAGAGGATGCCATTTTTGGGTCATAAAAAACTTGCAACTTGAATCGGATCTCTAATCCAAGTTTTGTTCTTACTATCATCAACAATTAATTCAACTATTTAGCATCAAACTCATCAATCAGGCATATTTTCAGGTTTTAGGTCAATTTGAAGTGTAGTAATGAGACATCGTTGATACCAATATCATGAATGTTGCAACTCCAAGTTTGTCCCTTCTGAGCAGCTCAACGCATGCTTGGGCTGCAGCAGTTGTTTCCACTACAATGTAATCAAGTCCAGGACAAGCTGTTGAAATCGCAACATCATATTTTGCTGCAATGACAATCAATTCAACAACAAAAAGTGATCAGACAACAGAAGATTGTATCACTTAACTAGTTAACAAGAAGAATGGCATGGACACGGCAAGGATGTTAAAATTGAACATAACAATCTACGAATACCATCTAAGCAGCAAGCACTGCCTTCAACATGTAAAACACAACTTTGAATCTATTGTCCTTGAACAACAGGAAAATATCAAAGTGGATCACAACACAAAAGAATCCAAACATACAATTAAATATGATTAAAACAGAAAAAGAAGTTTGCACATCACATTTTGAACTCATAAGCAAACTCACCATCAATAGCACCCAAATCCCCCATACGACCATAGATTCCCTCAATTTCATTAGATTCCTTGGCCCGAAGAATTGCTTTCAAGACTGATCCTTGACTTCTTTCAGCATCAACAACTTGTTTAAGTTCTGCAACCTTCTGTTGTGCAGCTTGTTCAACAGGCATCAGTGCTTCTTGCTCTTTGAAGCAGTCCTGTAAAAGATTGTTGACAGAAGATAGCACCAAGGCAGTAAAAAAGATAAAAGAGCATGGTTTCGGTAATCATCACAACAGGACATACTTGCTCCACTTTATGTGCTTCTGTTGCTTCAGACTTGTGCTTTACAAGATCACTTTGTATTTTGGCAATGGATGCTGTTTTTGTTTCAATTCTTCCCAATATACTGTCCATCTGCTTGCGTGCATTTTCAAAAGCTGCATAGCCAGCTTCATGCTGTAACAGTGAACAAACATTCAACTAGTACATAACACCCTTCGTTAAGAAATTAGGAATTTTTTTGAGTTCCTAGTTTTGTCTCAAGGTATCTTTATAATTTCGAACTTCAAACTCCATAGAGTCGTACGGAGACACCTATATGGATCATCCCAGGAAAGTTGCAAAACTAGAAGACAAATATGTTTTAAACAATGAGGATAGACTCCAAGCACTAGAACGTTTGTTATCCATATTATCACCTCATAAAGAGTTAATATAACATGAGAACCCCACCTTCTCAATCAAAAGCTTACTCTCTGTGCTAGCAACTTCAAGTTGTCCCCTGTGATCAATCAATTGTTTTTCCCATGGTTCAAGTTCAGCACGAACTGTCACAAGCTCAGAGCGATATCTTTCAGTTTCAACTGTTTAAAAGACAAATTACCAGGGACAAATTAGTAGAACAGGCGCAGGAGAAAATGACTGTTGATAATGGAATGAGAATCATTTCTAAGTAACTTAAATTGATCCTTTTAACTTGCAGAGCAAGCATTTGTTGAAATGTTGAATATGACTCTCTAGATTAAACAGAAAAATATATTTAAAAAGAAAAGAAGATCAACAAAAAACTAAGGTTCACAAGTTTAATTCAAAAGCTACCCTTTCACTCCAGAAGATGAGCCTTTATTAATCTTATTCTCCAAATAAGTTGAATCAAACACGTTCACACAGCCAATTCCTTTGGGTAAAAACTAACCTTCCACTAACTTGTGTGCTAAAATTGCACCTAAAAGGAATCAACTTTTGTTAGTGAAATGAAAACAATTGAACCTTTTGAATTCTCCACAATATCCTCTAGCAATTTCTCCTCATCCACCAACATCTGTTGCAGCCTTGGAATATTTTCCTCAAGTTTCGGAAGCATGATTGTGGAGTCCTCACAATCCTTCTGTAAGTTTTCAACCTTAGATGAGTCCTGCCAAAAACAAAGAGAAGTGAATCTACAACACAGAAACAGGTTATTCACATTTTTGCTTACCTTCTCAAGCTTTTCCTCAAGCTTCTTGATCTTTTGCTTCATGTGTTTCAGATCCTCCCGGTATTTAACATCCTGTCTTTCAAATTCCTTAAATTCTTCCTTACAATTTCGAAGGTCATTGTCAAGTTCCTGAATTCAAGAGATGCAATTGAATTGCCACTCAGTTTGTAAGAACTCAAAGAATTTAAATATTTAAATAATAAGAACAAATGAAAAGGTTCATGTTGGATAATATACGATATGAATTCAACCATCATTGTAAAATATTACGCATACAAACCTCCTGTTTCTTCATATATTTGTTGTGCACTGTCTCTAGATCCTTCAATGTTTTATGACTGTTTTCAATCTTCTCTCTGAAGAAAATGAAAAAAGATTAAGCATATGCAATTTCTGACAATAAAAAACTTACAGTGAACAGTCACAAAAATAACCTTTCAGCCTTCAAACTTTCTTCTAAGCTAGATACATTTTCATGAATTTTACTCATTTTTGCTCCAGTATCTTCACAAGCCAATTTAGTAGTTTTCTCTTGCCATTTCAGGTGTAATAACTCTTTCAGCATGTAAGCCTCTGCCTCATTCTTGACATCCTATTCAATGAAATAAACCAAAACGCTTTGCAAACATTTTCAAAGATCAGCAACAAAGTGCAACAAACTAGACAGCACAAAAACCTCTAAGCTATCTCTTTCCTTCTCGGCTAACTTAACCATCTGCACCACCCCATATCGTTTCTCATTCAGGGACTCCAGCCTATGGAAGAAAGTATTGTATAGAGTGAGATCTGACTTCAATCTAAATCAGATTCATAGTGCAAATATTCTTCAGCAAAATAGTAATGTCTGAAAGAATGGAGACAGCAGTGGTCACACAGCACATAAATCCATAAGGTTCCACCCAGTATTTCTCAGTGAGGTGAATGCTAACACATGATAGCGCCATTACCAGCTTATGTGGATTGAAACCTAAACCAGAATTGCATAACGTTTTTATGATATATCATCCTTGGACAAGTAATAGATCCTATTCAAGAAGTGTGCCATTATGATCCTAACTACCAAAATTCTAAACTTTTGTATTGGGCCTTGAATGATAGAAAATGTATATAAGCACCAATTTTGCCCCTGGATTTTGCACTCAAACAGATAATAAATACAGATGTAACATATTGCAGCAAGGATGTCAACACAGAAACAAGAGCAATTCAGCTTGTTCCTGAAATTAGAAAACAAAGTACTCACTCCTTAAATGACTCGTCAATTTTCTCAACATATTTGTCAGTCCCAATTATATCCTCCAGATATTCAAGAAACCCTTCATCATGGGGTCCTTGAGCTTTCGGCTTCATCAAAGAAATCTGCTCAACTTCGCCCTAAAACAAAAGAAAGAAATGAAGCCATTAAAACAACATATTGTCGTCCAAATTGAACCACTGAGCTACAATAACAAACCTGAAGAATCAGAAAACGGTTATTGTCAAGGTCAACTCCTTTCCCTTTGAGCATCTTGGTGACCTCAGTGAAATTACTAGCACGGTTATTGATGTAGTACTTGGAAGAATTATCCCGAAAGGCAACCCTGGTGATTACAAAATCTGTTCCTGGAACAGCTTCATAGGTTCCATCATCCTAAAAGGTTTTGGAGCTTTAGTATTGAGTATTTCCCTTATTTTCAAAATCTTTTTCATTCTAAACATAACAGCATAAAATGTGAAAGCATACATCATTTTTCTCCTGATAAACAAACCCAGCTGTAAACAAAGGGAGTAAAGCCCTTTAGGTTACGGTAAGAAAAAAACCCAAATTTCACATCCAAAATAGTTACCAGGTCAATGATTTCCTGAAAATGAACAGAAACACCAGCACTATCCAGATTCTGGTGATTGGTAGAATTGTGAATAAGCTCCGAAACTTTGTTAAGTCTCATCTGCAAATTCAAATGGGTGCATAATCAGAATAGACTAGAAAAACTAAAACCAAAAGAGAAAATCCCAACATTTCACCCTGCCTGCAATCACCAAAAGAGCACATTATCCTAATAATTGAAAAACCTGCTTCGCTCGCTTTCCAAATACGAACAGCATCGCGTCTATTACATTGCTCTTGCCACTTCCGTTTGGTCCAACAACAGCAGAAAAACTCTGATAACAAACAGATTAGAGAAAGAGAGAAGGAGAATACATTCTTTTAATTATCAACATCGGGAACACTTCATGTTTGTAAATGAGAAACAAAAGAAAAAAGAAGCAAGAAATTTCCAGAATTTAAGAATTTACAACAGGAATGAGCACACTTGCTTGAACTCCGAAATTGGCCTCGAGATTCAAAATTTCAAAACGCTGCTAACACATTCAATCACACACCAACAAATTGGACAAAGTTTCGAAGTCAAACCTTGTGAAAAGGACCAACGCGCTGTTCACCGGCGTATGACTTGAAGTTCCGCATCACCATTTCCTTGATGGCTAGCCTCGGGGAGGCTACGCCAGATCCGGCAGTGCGGGGCGTGTCCGACTCGCTGGCCATGAACTCGTCTCCCATTGCCCGAGTCAAGTCAGTTCCTTGTCCTTGTGCTTTACTTGTACTATATGGATTGCAGTTGAAGACTCATGCGCTTTGCTCTCTTTCGCTATTTGAAAATATGGAGAATTTTTTAGGACCGATGTGCCAATGTCATTCGGGAAAAGAGAAAAATTGGAAATGGTTTTGGCGGGAGAAATATTTTGGGGTTACACTTTGATCGGGCTATTACTAAATGCAGGCCCGGCCTAGGCAGGTGCTGGAGGGGCACCTACTCAGGGCCCATATTTATAATAAATAAATTAGAGCTCATTTTTTAAAAAAATATTATATATTATAAATTTTGTTGTTAAAAAATATTATCAACATGGGGATTGTTTGTAAGGTTCATCAAAATTTATTAAAAATCAACCATGGTTTCTGTTTCACACTTTCCAACAAGTTAATTAATTTCTGCCTTTATATTTTCACCTAATACAACTTTGAAGTCTGTTGTTTTATCTTCCATACACTGTATACATCACACCAAGAGAGTACATGAGATCAGAAAGAAAAAGAGATGGATTAATCAGTGTCTCTAAGTCTGTTGTTTTATCTTCCAAGTTAACGTTAGCATTTTTATTTTTCAAGGTATTTCAACATTAGCTTTTTACGTTATTCAAAGAGTTTCAACGTTAATTTTTTATGTTAATCTATTTATAAAAAAATTTCAAGCATTTGATTTTAGTTTTTACTTTAACTTTTTTATTTCCATCAGCGTACAAATCTAAGATACGGCAACTCAAAAATTAATATTGAAATATTTTGATAGTTCTCACTTCTGAGTGATAATTTATAGGTAAATTTTTTAATATTTCTTTGTATTTGTAATATACTATGTGCTATGATAGTTTCCCTAATTTTCATTTCATTTTCTTGATTTTTTTTCTTTCTCTTTAGGTTTTTGAAATTAGGGTATCTCTTTAGCATCCAAATAGAGTGTATCTCTCATCTCTCTATCGTCCATACAGGTGATTTTGTACTTTTTCTAATCCAATTGTATTATAATTGGTTTATATTATGTTGCCTAAAAAGCATTTGTCTGGAAGTAAAAAACGAAAAAAAAAAAGTAGAACAGTTAATAGAATCCCAAAAAGGAGCGATTAATAAATTTATTGAAAGAATTGGCTCCTCTAGTGATAATCCTAAGGAATTAGGTGAAGGTAATTTTGAACAATGTAAAGAAAATTTAAGTGAAGAGATTCATATTCAAGAAGATATTAATAATTTGAGTGAGCACAATCATGTATCAAATACATCAACTTTAGAAAATTTAAGGGTAGATGAGCAACTAATCCCTATATTAGATATTTATGATCCTAAAAATTGGGATAATCTTGATAATAAAGCAAGAGACATTTTAATTGAAAAATGGCATGTAAGAGAATTGAATGTTATGTTTCCTTTAGAAATACCTTTCGACATTTTTCATATTCTTATTATTTTATAAAATTGAGTAATGGAGAGATTAGCGATAGGAAATAGTTAGTTTGCTCTAAGCATATAGGTAAAGTATATTGTTTTTATTGTAAATTGTTCAAATATACGATACAATTACTAACATGGAGATTAAATTGTTCCATTTTTTTAACCATGCATATACGTATCAGCTCTTTTCAGAG
>JANIMX020000250.1:3431377-3443017 GCA_024582655.2 Erythroxylum kunthianum | reverse complement strand
AGCAAGCCTTCCCCACACACAAACTCTACGAAAGCACTTAGAGAGAGAAACTAGAGAGAGACGCTCTCAATTGCCATATTGGTTAAATCAACATAACGATATGTTGAAAATTTTGAATCGGTTAATTTTTAGGTTCTATTTTTAATTTTTAGATTTGGTTTAGTTTAACAATTTTTGTTTTTAAAAATCGATAAGTTTATTAATTAATCGACCAATTTTTTAATCTAATCAATTTTATAAACCAAAATTAAAAACTAATTAATTTTTATTTAACATGATATTTTTTCAATTAAACTTTAAAAATTTTAATGAGTAAGGATAATCTTTTTTATTCATTTTTAAAATTTTCAATTTTATTCAATATTAACCAATTTTATAACGCTTTAATAATTGAGAAAAATGTGCATTCTTTAATATTTTAAAAATCAGTTTTCTAATTTATTAAAGAATAATTTTAATTAATGGAGAAATTAATCTCTAAATAAATAAATAAACAAAAATTTTAATTAAATTAAACGATATTTTATTTAATTTTTGAAAACAATTTCCTTTAATAATAGAAAATAGTTTTCTAATTAAGAAAAATTAATTTCTAATTATATTATAAATAGTTTTCTAATTGGATTAGAATGTGTTACTTATATAATTTTGAAAAAGAAGTTTTTCTAAATGATAACGAGTAAGAAGCATAATTTATTGAAAAAAAATTCAATTAAATTTTGTGAAATGAGTCAAGATAATTGAAAATAGTTTCCAAATTGTTCTCAAATGAAATTAAATTTATATTTAAAATAGGAATTTCATTTATTTAGGAATCAGTGAGTTTAATTTAATTTGATGTTTCCAAAGAGATGGAAATATTATTTTAAATTATGAAGATCAATAACTAGAATAAAAAAGTTGATGTTTTATGCATATAATTTGATTATGAGTGCATAAGTAACATACTTTATATATATTTTTGATATATATATTGGATGCATATTAAATTGCATGTTTTAAGTATGTGATGTTATTACATGTAATTTTGTGTTTGATGAGACGAACAAAATTAAATCCCTCATTAAATATTAAATATACGTTGAGAACATGATTATTGCCTTCTATTGTTATAAGAATAAATCAAATTTTTGTTTATTGTTAGACTTGTTGAGCAAACTCAAGGTTGCTTTATCCCGAATATGTTTAGTCTGATAACAATGAATCATACTTAACTAAATTTGTGTGATTTGGATAATCAAACTCACGATCACATGAATTTAAATGTAGGGGTTAGGAATAACTTATAACATATGTTTTGGTAAAAGTTGTCACCTAACAGATCTATGAATCACATGGGATGTGATTAATAAAGTTGTTATCTATGTAATTTAAGTTTAGTTGGTTTATTGAGCCAACTCAAAATCAACTAAATTTAAATGGCATCCTAAGCCACTAGAAAGATTAGAGTAATCTTTTCAAATAGTAGTGAAGACTATTATTTTGAATAAACTAGTGAGAGTAACCAAATACATGATTAAAGTCCTTATCTTATTTGATAGTCATAACATATAATCAATTACCTGCTTTTCTTACTTTTATATTTTGTTGTGAGTGAAATTTTCCTTATTTAGTATAGTTGATACTAAGTGAATGAACCAAATTTCTTGGATAAATGTTATATTTGAGAAGAGTTCTTAAAGTTTGATAGGAAAAATTGTATGCCTATTATGTAATGTTGCTATAATCCCTATTGAGGTTTTAGTAACAAAGTTTTAGAGATAAGTTAAAATCATATGGATGAAAAAATGTATTGAAAATTTGAGTTGACG
This sequence comes from Erythroxylum kunthianum, assembly GCA_024582655.2. Classification (NCBI taxonomy): domain Eukaryota; kingdom Viridiplantae; phylum Streptophyta; class Magnoliopsida; order Malpighiales; family Erythroxylaceae; genus Erythroxylum; species Erythroxylum kunthianum. The sequence continues at coordinate 3,441,206 of JANIMX020000250.1, read as the reverse complement.
AGTGTCTCATAAACTTTGATGACAATATGTAAGATGTATGTCAACATCATAATAGCAAGATGCAAAAGGTTGCATAGAATAGAGTTGAAAGGTATAGTACCTTGATGAAAATTTTTCATTTAATTTACTCTACTAAAATCGTAAACATGGACATCAAGTAACTACTTTGCTATAGTCCAATAATAATTGTCATAAGAAGAATATGATTGTATGACTTTTCTTGCCTATACATGATATGATATAGATCATATGTATTTTTAGTTCATGTTTACGAGTATTTGATACTAAATTTAGATTCAACATTATTATAATGTTCAATGCATGATAAGAAATAGATTTTTGAATAAAAGTAGATGATCCAAGTTTATGCAAATAGTTTGTATGTGTTAGATTAAAGGGGACTTATGCTTAACATAAATGATAAGAATAAAAAGTTGGATAACCGAGACTATCCTTTTATGCCATATTGGTTAAATCAACATAACGATAATCATAAAGTTACATACTAGGATGTATGTATTCCTTTGATTATGAATCATATGAAACTTTTTAAGTTGAATAATAACCAAATCAATCATTGGTGAAAGGATGATGATGGTATTGAATTGTTAAATTTATACATATGATGTATTGGATGAAATAACAATTCATTAAAGGATGAAATAACAATTCATTAAAGGATGATACTTATATTTCATTAGATTACTAATGACTTTATGTGATATAGTCATATGTATTAACTAAAATAATGATTTAAAATTTTGAACATTTCAAATTGTTTAAATCTAAGTAGAAATTAAGTATTGAGAATGTTGAAGCACTTCGATAAGAACGATGGTGAGTTTTAAAATTTTAGTTATCCATAGGGAATGAGATTCTCTAGTGAATATCTTCATAATAAAATTTCGTAAGAGTATGAATTTATGTAATGAGGAAAATACAATGTGAGATATTGTATGATGCAATATTATTTTTCTGTAATTATGCCTAGTACAATGACTTACCTCCTTCAATAGTTCCAATTGAATCAATTTGTAAGATTTCATATTAGATATGAATTGCTAAGTCCTTTGTAATAAAGAACCTTGTCCCTACGAAGCAAATTTTAAGAATGCAGATTTTTCATGAAAGGAAGGATAAGAAATTATTACTATTATAAGAAAGATACATTAAGAAGGTGTTGTAAAAGTTCAATATAGACAAGGCTAAACCTGTGAATCATCCACTTATAGGCCAAATAAAATTAAGTTCAAGTCACTATCCTATAAGTGATGAAGCAAAGAAAGAGACGAAGAAGGTGTCTTATTCAACTATTATAGGAAGTTCAATACATGTCCTAGCATGCATTATACTAGATATAGCTCGCATTGTTAAGGTTGTTGGTAGGTTTATAAATAATCATAGAAAGGAGCATTGGGTAGTAGTGAAATGGATTCTCAGGCATCTTAAAGGCACTTCTAGAGTGTATTTATACTTTGGTCACAAAGTACTTATGTTAGATGGCTATATAAATGATAATACGTTGAGGGATATTGATTCAAGCAAGTCCATTTCTAGGTATTTGATAACATTTATAAAGGGAGCAATATGATAGCAATTGAGAATACAAAAGTGTGTTACTCTGTCGACTACTGAGTTAAAATACATAGCAATTGTTGAAGTTGATAAGGAGTTAGGTTTGAACCAAGAGAAGTTACCACTCCATTGTGATAGTTAGAGTGCCATTAATTTTGCTAAGATTGTCGCTTACGACTCTAGAACTAAATATATTCAAAGGAGCTACCATTGAATTTGAGAAGTAGTAAAAGATAGGTTATTTAAACTTGTGAAGATTAACACCGACATCAATGAGTTTGATATATTGATAAAGACCTTGTTAAAATAGAATCTCATTCCTTGTTGAAAGAAAATGGATTTAGTCGAACCTTCCAAATAGGAGCATAGGGAGTTGTGTTGTGTATTCCTTTACTTGAAATAAGAGTCCATATATTATTTTAGACTAATTTCATATGTTTTACTAAATGGGATTAACCCATATGATGTTTATGTGATGTGGAATTTGAAATATCCACTTCACCCCACTTAAAGTTCTCATTCTCTTGAGCCTATTCTTCAAAGAATATAGTAAGCCAAGATTCATGCGTTAAGGAGTGTCAAGATTCATACGAAAGGGAACTCACTAAAGTAAAATGGATTATTTTTTTCAGTTGGTTTAGAACCTCATTCTAAATGTCTATTAGGTCGCTTATGTATTTTCTAGTCTGGGTGTTCAATTTTAACATTTATGAACGGTAAACAAATTGCACTTTGATTTTTTATTTTTTCTTTACTTATTAATTAAAAAATATGGAATTATATAATATAAATAACATTAATATCAAATTATTAATTGGAGTTATATCATAATAAGGAAAGTAATAGAAATCATTTCATACTGATAATAAATTACTGATTGTACTCATATAAGTTTTGTAGCAGCACTTATGGATAATTTATACAATAATTAAATTGATTTCTGGTACACAAATTGTGAACAAAAGTAATACTAAGGACTATTTTTGTATTTTGTGTTATATATATGAAATAAAATAATAATTGCTTGATAACAAGTTAATTAAAATATTAAAATAATCAAAATTTAAATATGAGGATTAGGATCAAGTAGGAAGACTGAGGTTACCACTTCATATGAACTAAGAAACTATGCATTCTGGAGACCAGTACCAAAATTTTCTTAATTTAAAACAGATAATGGGTGATATGATCTTTTATAACATAAAATGATCTAATCTTGTAGTTTTATCGATTTCTCCGAAAATTTATATATCATTTCATGTTTATGTAAGCAGTAAAAAACTATTGGTTTAAAAATAAAAAACCTGAGTATTCGCTTAAATTAAAAGCTCACTTCATAGCTTCGGAGATCATTTTGTTCACAAACAAAGAAGACATCGATTATACATTTTTAATCTAGTGAAATACTTGTTGACAGACAAAAAGATAGCATCCCAATGGCCAAATGTTTGACATAAACCTAAATTAAGTCTTCTTTTCCTTGTTATTATCAGGCACAGAATTAGAACCTTTGAACACAGAAAAAGGCAAGGTAGACTGAAGCAAACTTCCGGTCTGGTTAGTAGAAGTTAACAATCCACTGAAGTAGCTTGATGCACATCCTTTTCCATTCTCTGTTAATGGATTGATAGAAGCTATCTGGTGGTTAGGCTCATGACCCAACTTTAGATTCTGGCTGAAGCTCTCTCCTATAGTATTCTTTCCTTGGTTTGAGCTTGCATTTCCACCAATCATTGATGAAATAGCTGCAGCTATTACAGTTCTGAAACTTGGGTCGGAAGTCAGTGCCTTGGTTAAGGTTTCTGTCAAAGCCAGTTGGGATGCTGCAGCTTGATGGTTCTTTTCCATGGATGGTTGAGTATCATTAGATAATTGTTCTTGTTGTCTTGCAAGAGTCAAATGCCCGATGCTTTCTTGAGTGCTGTAGGATGGTGCACTGTAGCTCTGGTAACCATTTCCCCAGATTGTTGGCAGAATTTTGAACTCTTTGGAAGAGAAGTTCAGGTTTGTTGAAGGAAATCTCGGGTTTGAAGTATTTAAAATTGAAGAGAAGCTATTGAAAGGAGTAGTTGAAGTGGATGGAGAAGTTGTGAGGTCTAGAGTAATTGTTGGAAACAATGGAGTGGGGGAGCTTGTTAAGTATAGTTGCTTTGCCCTAGAATTGTCATAGAGATTGAAGCTCAATCCGCTGAGATCAGTGGCTGAAGTAGGACCAGCAAGAGAACTGACCCCTGGTTGAGAAGCTGAGGAGCCTGATAATAACATAGAAGCAGCAGCTGAGGTGGTGGAAGCCATGGCAGTGGCTGAGAGTGGTAGTGGATGGTTGTGAGTTCCTTCATAGGTTGTAATCAATATTGACATGTCCTCAGCACATCTTTGCACCTGCAAATCAAGAATGAAATGTCATTGAATTACAATGTCAAACGTCTTTTCGAAATGAATTACAAGATTTCTTTTAGAATTTTAAATTACAAAGGTAACAATAATATTATTATTATATCTGTTTTTGGATAAATAAGCACCTATTGTACCTGTTTTCTTACTGGGCATGCTGGTGCAACCGTGCAACGATAATATGCTCTTGGACAGGGATTTCCTTTGGCTATTTTTTGTCCATATTTCCTCCATTGGCATCCATCATTCATCTGTAGAATTCATGAGAAAGCCTTTGTTATGTTAATTACAACTTATCTTCTCTAACCTATGCCTATAATTATTAGCAACGAGAAGTACTTCAGTTGATTAATACCAACCGTTGGTGTCTCGCATCTAGCTCTCACACAAACCCTAGTTCTCTTTATTTGGCTTTGTTGAGCAACCTCATCATCTCCATCTCTCTTAGGAATTTTGCTTGGTGGCCATGCTTCTCCTACCTCCTGATCTTCTTTCACTTCTTCTAAACTATCCTCAGGACTTGGGTTTGAGACAGGTCCTCTGGAATTGGACATGTCATATTTGGAATCCAACCCAAGAGTGAGGCTTGCCTTCAGCTTCTCATCCCCCCCAGCTATGCTAGTGTTGCAAGACTTGTCTTCCTTTTTACTTGGACTTCTTCCAAGGCAAAGTGACACTAGTTCAGGTTCTTGTTCTTCTGAAACGTCTCTAGCTGGTGCCAAATCTGCGGAAGTGTTATTATTTTCTCGCTGAAGGAAGTCGAAAAAGCACAATTGGAGAGAATGATAATCTTTCTCTATCTTCTTCAACATCATCTTTAATCTTTCATTCTCTTCCCTCACCTCTCCCATCTCAGCTTTAGCAGATTCAAGTACATCCTGCAAATTGTTAAAATTGACATGAGAGATCTTTTCGTTATATTGTATGTCAAGAACGTTCATGTCCATATCTTTTCAATTAAACAACATCTAAGAAGCTTGAATTCAACATCACCAAATCAGAAAATCTCAGCATAATCATCGTGTCCCCAATCATTTGTCGTTTTCGTGTTACCCTGTTAGCCGATAGGTATGTGAAATGTATGTATTGTAGTTTGGAAAGCAGTATGCCTGTTCATCAAGTAGGTGAATTTGGAATGGACAAATAACAATATATCAAGAAACTAGGCCCACCTGTAGTAGTCTGAATCTGATTTTGTCGCTACCCTACTTGATTCTCTTGTAGCTAACTAGGAATGGAAATCACAAGCATAGAACGAACTCTATCATCGCATGAATCAAAAGTTACATGTTCAAAATTAAATGACATATTCTTTGGTTGCTCCTTTCAGGAGGTCCTTTAAAGGGGAGAAGAGGAGAGAGGGGTTTCTGATCATTGGTGCTACAAATAAAAACAATGGTAGAAAAAAAAAAGTCTTGGATGTGAACTTTGTACATTACCTCGCTGTTGCTCGAGTCTTCGTTGTTGGATGACGACGAAGATGGCTTAACCGCATGATCATTCAATTTCCTCTTCATGCCAATCTATTAATTGGCATCAGAAAACATATCAATCCACCATTTCAAAACAACAAGCCATACACGGATAACTTTATCTTAGATCTCCATATATATACTGCATATTGAAGTGAAATGGGACATAGATATATACCATTTTGGATTCGTGACTGCAACCATCTTCATGGCTAATCAATTCAACCTCCTTGTCTTTCATAGCTGCACGAAAAACCTCTTAAATGTTTAAGAGATCCACCGTTTCTCTAGGTTTTCTTTATGCTTTTCCATCTCCCTCTGCACATCTTATATTATACCAAGTCTCCCTACTCAGAAATAAAGATATCCAAATACAAGTGCCCACCTATCCAGGTATTGAACAGGACACTTACAAAAATGTCAACACCCCAGCCTCATTTCGATGATTATTATATTTGACATGAGAGACAGTAAAGAAATACTAAAAAGAAAGATGTCATTCAACTTCAACGTTTCAGAGTTGAGTGTATAAGTTGTGTTTGAGTTAGAGAGAGATCTAAATTATCGGCCAACTAATATGTGCATATTATCTTAGGAACCGCATACTAAATGTGAAAATGAGTACTAACTTTGAAGCTTCGTACAGAGACGACTTCACGTTACTAACAGTCAACGTTTCAGCTGGTGGCGTCTTCAGATCTGATGGCCGGTGGGTTATTGTGAGTCTTGTGTCAACTGTCAACGGTGGATATATATTGATACAAATTAAGTAACGTGTTATTTATTAGATACTTATTAGTGATCATTTTTATTAAATAATTTTTTATATATTAATATCCATAGATGTAAACCCTTTATATAGTTATCAAATTCCTGGTCAACACATTTTATCGACCTTGTTCTATCTACTATTTATTTATGTGTGTAGGCAAAAATATATGTATATGTAGTTGCTATATATGTTATTAAGATTCATTTAGGCTTGTTGAAGTTTAATTAGTCATCATCTTGCACATTGGTCACCAAACTTACTAGGAAAAATATACATTAATAATTTGAGTACGAATGCTGATTTCAATTCAACCCATTCATAAATTCTTTTAATGTGTTTTCAGTCACTTATAATTACAAATTGTTACTCTTTTTTTTCTGTATTAAGAATATGAATCAAATCCCATCACATGAATGGCCAGACAGCTTCAAAGATTTCTGCCACTTTTTCAAGAGTGTATTAAATGTGGAGCTTGAACAGTTTGCTTTAAGCCTCTAACGAAATTTACCCTATCTAAATTCAACGATTCGCCATTTTCAAATAATCGTCTCCTCTACCTACGTATCATTTTCTTCTTTTCAAACAGCTTCTCAAGTTGCACGTAGAAAAGCTTGGTAGAAATGATGGTTAACTATCTTCTCACTCACGGAATGACCTGTCTATGTCTGCGTGGAGGAACTTGCACCAATAATCATTACTTGTGAATTCGTATATAGTCATTTCTGCGTGCAGTCACATTGCCTGATTGTCCATAAGTTCATATTTGTTATGTTCTAATTTTATTATCATACGAATATGCACTATATGATGTAACTGGAGATCGGAGTGTTTACAAATTTATTAATTTAAATAAAAGTGAATTTTAAATCCCTTCATTTAAAATAATAAAATAAATATTATCCTTTTGATAAAGAAATTCAATTGACTAAATCATTTTCCATTAAAGTTAGTTTTAAACTCAACTATTCATATATATCTTAGATAAATTTAGTAAAATGTATTTTCAAGATTGTGTTTTTTCTCTCCTTAATTTACATATAGAGTTACTAAAATAATTTAATAATAATTAATTCTATTTCTAGAATTATTCATATCAAATGACTGCTCAATTTCAATATTTTAGCAACTCATTATCTCTTGTTGAATGAGTTTTATTTATTTATAATAATAACACTATATTGTAATTAAGTATACTACAACTTAATTTCTTATCATATTCACACAAATTTAGAGGTAACTTTGTTACACTTATATCAAGTTAAATATCTTTTATAAATAGTCATAACATGTTGAATTAATAGATATCGAATTCCGTACTTCTTCAAATTATTTCTTGAATTTTTTTAACAAATTGTTTTATTACTGCTCACAGAATTTGGTGACATGAGTTAAGGGCTTATTCAAATCTTCATTTGATATTACCCTAGATGCATGCCTTCAATTTATTATGTGACTTATAATCAATCTCTATATTTTAATGCTCTATTTTCAACCCTGGCAGCTCCAAGTACCATCGGGATCTGAGTTTCGTTGACCTCAAATAATTGGTCTCGATTTTCTCAATCGACATCATCCATTTGAAATGAAATGAAAATATCAAAACATATATTGACCTTGTTAGCCGACTGTTGGGTTTTTTTTTTTTTTATCTCATCGCCTGGACTTGAAATCAATGGTAAAATTATCTATAGTGAGCATGTGAATTTTTAATTGCGTATTAATTTAAGATTATGATTGTTTGATAGGTGACTTTCGAGGGCTTATTTTATATTCTGCCCGTTGTGCCTCATGAGTTGCCACCACTTAAGACACATTGGAGAATAAGATATTATGTAACACCCCAACCGTCTTATTTGAAATGGAATTCAATTATATCAAATTGAAATAATAAGTGTTAATATTGAATTAAAAGTGAGTTAAACTAAAATGAACTATATATTTAACATAATAATTAGAATATAAATAATAAAAGATAATTAAACTAAAAGTATTATGAAATAATAAAATGTATTTTTTTTTAGATCAAATTGGATTGGAACAATACAATTTACCAGCTTGTAAATTGTATTGTTCTATTGAACCAGAACTAGGATTATGTAATAGAAAATTGTATTCTTCAAACAACAATACAAGTTAGCAGCTTCTGGTTCAATAGAAAAAATTGACCAACTTTTAATTAACTAGCTTTTGAACTCAACCAAATTGAATTACTAATTCGACTTACCTCACTATCTAATAGGATTATGTAATCTCTGGATTTAACTAATACCTAAGGAAGAAGGCATATCTAATAGCAGAGACCTGCTCGTGGCCATATAAAAAAACACTAAAATGAAAGATGCGGGGCATTGAATGTTTAATTTGTATTGAATTCTTTTTTGTTATCTTTGAGGTAAAGATGAAATACCAAAAATACTTTAAAAAGGCAATCCCAAACATCCACCATATGGGCAAAAGTCTCATGGTTTTGTTTTGAAAGTAAAATGAAATATGTGTATAATATATTAAGGAGTCATTTGATTCACTTCTATTTTTTCTATTGTAGTTTTTAATTTTAGTTTTCTATTTTTCTTTTAATAAAAACAAAAAACTTGTTTAGTTGTTTTTATTACTGATGATAATTACATATTAAATAAAATTTAAAAATAAATTATTTTAATTTCTTATATAATATTCATTAATAAATTATTTTATAAAAATAAATATTTTATTTAATAATTAATATTTATTTTAGATATAATGCAATTATTAAATGAAAATTTTATTTGAAATATATATATTTTAAAGATAATTATATTTAATAATTATTAAATTAATTTTTTCAAATCCAACATAACGTAATTACGGGTTTGGTGTCAAGATTCATTGTCTAAGTAACATATTTTAGCAGCCTCTGAGAAAAGCACACAGGTGACAGGTTCAACATGTCTTTGCACTTTGTTTTTAGTAATCATCAAAAGACATTTAAAAAACAATACTCTTTGGCACCAGTATAAGGTTATATTAAGAAGTAGTGGTCCACATTCATAAGGTTTTGAAGACGTCAAGAAATTTTTTAAGTCTTGCTATGTGCTAATCAAAGACTTTAAGGCCAAGTTGTGAATAGCCTATTGAAATAGGTCAACGATTTTGATTAGTCATTGAATTAGGGCATTTGAATATTTATACTTGTTTTGTTCTGCTAAACATATCTAACCGTTGTTTATATGGGAGAGAAGTGAAAAGAAAAAAGAAAAACAGGACAATCAATGAGACTTTCCTTGCTCTATAAGATGTTTTGTTCCCAAATAATAGCTACAGTTACTCAAGCCAATGACCTAGTTTCACTACAAAAGTTAGCTCAAGAATATAGGTTTAACCCAATTTTAAGTACCAATTTATAATCATTTGTGGATCTGATGTGGGATCATATCATTACCCACTCCTTGATAAACCAGACGTCTGCGGACGGCTCTCACTTTAGGTAGCTTTCACTCTAGACCTCACCAAGTAGACCTTTCCCGCTACGTATTGACTCTCAATGAAAGCACCAATGATAAGTACTCAAATTAAGGCCCTAACTCTACAACAAAAACTAGCTTAAGAGTTGAGGTTTGACCCCAACTTAAGTATAGAT
>JANIMX020000250.1:2622316-2632801 GCA_024582655.2 Erythroxylum kunthianum | reverse complement strand
CTCACTTGAACATGAATGTGACTTGAGCATTGATCAGGATCCAGTCTCGTTTAAACAAGCCATAGAATGTAGCAATTTTGAAAAGTGGTTCAATGCTATGATAGAAGAGTTGAAATCAATGGATATCAACAATGTCTGGGAATTAGTTAAGTTGTCGAAAGGTGCAAAGCAAGTGGATTGTAAATGGGGTTTTAAGACCAAACGTGACTCACAAGGCAACATTGAAAGGAATCAAGCCAGACTTGTTGCCAAAGGTTACACTCAAAAGGATGTCATTGACAAAAAAAAAAATCATCTCCAGTTTCAAAGAAGGACTATTTACGAATTGTTATGGTCCTGATGGCTTATTATGATTTAGAGCTTCACCAAATGGATGTAAAGACTTCCTTTCTAAATGGTGACTTGGAAGAAGAAGTTTATATGGATGAATCGAAAGGTTTCGTAACCACATGAAAGGAAAGGTTAGTGTCTAAATTAAAGAAGTCAATATATGGACTGAAATAAGCTTCCTGACAATGGTATCTTAAGTTTAATGATATCATTACCTCTTATGGTTTTGTAGAAAACACAGTTGATCGGTATATCTATATGAAGGTTAGTGGGCGCATGTTCATTATATTAGTCCTATATGTTGACAATATTCTTCTTGCTGCAAATAATATGGTTTTGTTACATGATGAAAATTATTTTCTTTCTAATAATTTTGAAATGAAAGATATGAGTGAGGCATCTTATGTGATGGGAATAGAACTATTTCGTGACAGATCACAAGGATTGTTAGGATTGTCTCGTAAAGGTTATATCGAGAAAGTATTAGAAAGATTTAAAATAGAAAAATGCTTAACAGGGATAGATCCAATTCAGAAAGGGGATAAATTTAGTCAAATGCAATGTCCATAAAACGCTTTGGAACGTAAGGAAATAGAGTCTATTCTTTATCCATTAGTAGTTCGGAGCTTAATGTATGCTCAAACATGCACTCGGCTAGATATCAGTTTTATTGTTGGAATGCTAGGTCGATATCAAAGTAATCCTGAAATGGATCATTGGAAAGTTGCAAAGAAATTCCTTAGATATTTACAAGGCACAAAGGATTATATGCTCACATATAAAAAGTCAACCCATCTCGAAGTGATAGGTTACTCGAATTTAGACTATGCCAGTTGTGTAGACTTATAGAAATCTACATTAGGTTATATGTTCCTATTAGCTGGGGGAGCAATTTCATGGAAAAGTGGGAAACAGTCCGTCATTACTACTTCCACTATGGAGGCTGAGTTTGTGGCATGCTTTGAGGCCACGATTCATAGATTATGGTTGCGGAACTTTATTTTAGGTCTTGGCATTGTCAACAGTATTGCTAGACCGTTAAGAATTTATTGTGAAAACTCTGCAACCATTTTCTTCTCTAAGAATGACAAGTATTCAAAGTGTGCGAAACATATGGTTTTGAAGTACTTGTCTGTCAAAGAAGAAGTGCAAAAATGTAAAGTGTCCATCGAGCATATTGGTATTGATCTGATGATAGCGGATCCGTTAACTAAAGGCTTACCACCCAAAACATTTGTTGGTCATGTTGAACGGATGAGCATTATAGATAAGTCCTTGTTAGCATAATGTTCTGACATGTATATATACATATTTTTGTTTTGCTTGAATTGTGTTGACACTTATGAATTCAATTACAGTCATATTTTGCTCACTTACTTGTTATCCGTATTATGTTGTATATAATAATTTTTTCTATGAGATAACAATTACTGCATTACCCACTTAAAGTTTTATGAGTTGAGTTGATTATGTGATACATAGAAGGAATCATTTTGTATAACTTGTGACCGCCATGATCCCGTCATCTTAATTCAATTAAGGATGACTTGATCGATTCCATATATTGTGTGCACTTAAAGTTTTCTTGTTGAATCACCAAGTCATAACATGGGCCAAATGAGAGATTGTTAGATTATTTAGTGACCCATGTCACTTATGGATTTGAATCCAATGCAAAAGGGCCTAAGATCATGGTTATTAGTTATTAAAAAGTTGGGCTCAAATGGGTCTAAGACCCTTTCCCTTTCTCCTTTAATATAAATGTATGAACAGACTTATTGGGGTGGTTCGTATGTTTTGAAAAATTAAGAGGAGGTTTCTGAACCATCGTGGAAACCAATTACGAAAAAAGGCAAAGGAGGAAATAAAATCATTATTTAAAAAAACATCAAGTATCATGGATTCAGGTTTGCTTTACAATGCCATTAATCAATCCTGCGTTATGTTTTCATATTAAGTAATAAGAACTTTTGTTTTCACCTTTTCGTCAATAAACTTAGACCAAAAATGAGCTATGGCTTTGTCATAAAGGTGTTTAAGCAAGATGATCAGATGTTCTTTTCAAGTCTGGTCAATGTACTCAAGAGTGATAGATGATTCTGCAGCTGCTTTTCTATTATGTACAAAGGCATGGATTTTCTTGTGAATATGATTATACTTGAGAAGCAAATCACTCTTGTTTGATATGTTTTCTTCTGTGGAGAATATGATTTTGTTTTTAGATTTGGGAATCTAATTTTGAGAATTAGGATTTTTAATTCAATTTAAGATTACTAGGATTAAGTAAAATTATTTAGTTTAATTTATATTTATTAGATTTAATTATGAATTAAGAGATATAATAAGATTTTTTGGCAATTTTTAAATTAATTTAATATTATTTAAAAATTATCATTATGCTAAATGACATAAACATAGATCGTGAGACTCATATGATCTACATAATATATTAAACTCAAAAACTCATGTCATCTCAATATTGAAATGACAAATAACACACAAGGATTTAATTTTGTACAACTTTTCATCCATTTTATTTTGAATATTTTACAAGTTTTAAGCTTTAATTTGAACACTTTAAAATGTCGGGGTTCAAATTATATTTTATTGAAAACTTTAGGGTTAAACATGCACTTTTTGTCATTGAATTTTTAAAAACCTTTAAAATGGATTCGTATATTTAATTTGGGAATAATATGTAAAGAAAAGTCAAATGAAAATAATACCCGGTAGAAATTACACTTCTGCTGGGTATATTTAATTGTAAGATTCTGAGAACAACTACACAAAAAGTCAAATGAAAATAATATGTAAAGAGAAAAAGAAGGCTAAGAGGATTTAGATTTGGTGAATAAAACATATAATCATGTCTAGAAAAACATGTTCAAATGTTGTATGTATAAACAAATATTCTTAAAGGAGACAAATTAATTATAATGTATTCAAGTATTCAATAAGTTGAAAATACTAAGAAAAAAACCAAAAAATTACTTATAAATTATCACTCATAAGTTAGAACCATAAAAATCTTTTACTATCAATTCTTGAGTTGGGGTATCTTGGATTTATGCGCTGATGAAAATAAAAAAGCTAGAGAATAAGAACTACAACCAAATGCTTGAAAGAAATTTATAAATAGATTAACATAAAAAGTTAACGTTAAAACTCGTTGAAAGAATAAAAAAACTAACGTTAAATTTTGAAGCTAAAGCAACACTGAAACTTAAAAAAAATTAAATTTTAAGAGCTTCTTCCATTTACAGAGATTAATTTTAACTAATTTTGCTCTTTTTGAAAGTGGATCTTGGGTACGTGCCCTTTTTGTCCTTGCCCAAAGTCAAGATTGAAAGAAGTTTAAGAAGAATATTATATATTATATTGCAATAAGAAATGGATCTAAACGCCTTCAATTAAGTTGGATTAAGAAATTTATGAATAAGGCTAATAAAACTTTTGTTATGTTACCTCATCGCTGAAAATTTCCAAAACTGTTTTTGTGTCCATGAACTTGGTATAAGACCAAATTTTCTAAAAGAATAGAGCATTTAAACCATTGGATTAAAGATTTATTAGATTGGAGATCAAACAGTGCTTCTTCCACATCAACATCATTAAAGGGTGCAAACAAAAGTTCCACCTCTTAATTAGTGATTTGCTCATGAATATGAGATGTTGAAAAATAAATTTGAATTTGACTAAATTTATGAAACAAGTCAAAGATATTAATTAAAAAAATTCAAATAAGAAATTAAACAGTGATCCTGAAATGATTATTTTAATTATATCTATATCTTTTATAGGGGTAGTAATCAAGTCCAAGTCTGGCACGACCACCCGGAGTTAACTGGTAAGATCCAGTTTGAACAAGCTATACCTAATTTGAATGGGCCTTAAGCCTGATTTTTTCTTCAAACCCAAGCTCAGGCCTCAGGCCGGCCTGGACTTGGGCAGCAAGATTCCAAAATGAATTAAAGCTAAACGTGACGTCTTTTTCAGTTGGGGAAAACAAGTGGACAAAGTTGGCAAATGGGATCGATCTTTTCTTTCTTGTTTGGTGGAGGAAACTCTGCCGCTGCCGGCGAGTATGCGTCAGACGGCATCTCCGGGGTTACGGCCTTCCACTCTGCCGCTCGCTGGCAGCTCCACTTTAACACCATCAAAGATTCGCAGCAGTTGGTACACACTTTTATCTACATAATTTTTTTTCCATTCTATGTGTTTATCTATGTGCGTATGTATGTGTAGTAGTTGTGATTTTACGATCTGACATTGGGCTGCTTTTACGGCGAATTTTCGAGGGAAGATGGTTGTTGACTTCGCTGCTTCGTGGTGTGGACCCTGCAAGCTTATGGAACCCGCCGTACACGCCATGGCCGCCAAGTTCACCGACGTCCTGTTCGCCAAGATCGATGTTGATGAGCTTCCCGTAAGCTAATTTTCTTAAGTTGGTTATTTTGGGTTTTGATTGTTTTTAGTCAATTTTGTAAATCAATTAAATTCGGATGTTGGTCAAAATATCATTTTAAAGGGTATAAAGAGACCAGTCAAGTTATTCAGGCCAGTATATCACTTAAGTGTCATTGTATTGGATGTGTATATAGTGGTATGCGATTAACTTCTTTGTTTCATTGATGATTTTTTGTGTGCGAATTCGTGTGTGATTTGACAGGAAGTGGCACAGGAGTTTGGAGTTCAGGCAATGCCAACATTTGTGTTGGTGAAGAGAGGGAAGGAAGTGGACAGGGTGGTTGGAGCTAAAAAAGATGAGCTTGAAAAGAAGGTTGCAAAGCACAGAGAAGCTCCTGCTGCTTCTATTTGATTCTTCTACACTTCGTCAATTCAGTTGTTAAAAGTGGGTAATTTTCCTAGCCTTGGTGTTGTATACCATCTCATGTTAGGCATAAGAAAAAGACAGATGACATTTTTGATAACAATGGAAGTGTGAAATACTAGATTGTTTAATCCACATTACATGTTGAACTGGTGATTTTGTACACGTAGTTCATTTACTTTAAACAGCAGGGCCTTTTTACTTTTTCTGTGCTCATGAATCCTATGCTTCCTGAAGAGGGTCGACTAAGATTCTGAGGCAGGCTTTTGATTTATCACTTGTGGATGGCCAAGTTTCTTGTTGTGCTAAGCATTTAATTGTTGTTCATGGGAAAAAAATGTTATGATATGAAGAGTGGGCATCCAACATCCAACATATGTCATATGGATATTCCTAGTGATCTCAAAATCAGCAGTGTTAATTAGTCTTAGATCAATTAGAATGATCTGTAACATGAAACTGTCTCTACACCCTAAAGGCTTTGAGAATGTGAAACAAATGATCCATGAAGAAGTAGTTGGGAGGATGGTAAATGGAACAGTAGGATTTCTTTTGTTATCCAAATTTAGAGGGGAGAGGCTTGAGGAATAGTCTGGAAGCTCCAAGAATAGTGCCGTCCCTAAAAAATTCATAGGTGAAAACAACGTGGGACTCAAAACGAACTGCTGAAAGTAGTAGAGCCAAAGCAGTAAAAGTTCCTATGGTAGGTAGAGATGAATACATTCTCCACTACTCACGTTTTGCTTCTGTTAATAGAAGTAAAAGGTTATATTACCTGCACAATTGAACCAGAAAGTTGATCATGTTTCCTGTTTTCCATGTACCCTTAGTTTCAATGGAAAGCATATAAACAACGAAATGGTTGCCAAAAATTGTGGGCAGAAACAAGGAAAAAACCCAGAAAACATTACAAATATGAGTACTACGTTTGGAGATATGATATATACAACTGGAGTTGGCTAATGGTTATTCTTCTGGAATATAAGTACAGCAGTCAGTTCACCCTTGTCTCTAGTAGTATGCATATTGCGGAGGAAGCATAATGGATGTCTCTCCCACTGAATAGGAGTGCTGAATCGTATCAACATCGACAATCCGGTCTAACAACTGACTCAAAACATGCCCCTTTAAGCGTATGCAAGAACAAATGTGATTCTAGTTATAGTTGGCAGACCCACCACTGTATTATATTAGTTAAAATGCGAAGCAGAATATACCGTTTCATTTAGCATCAAACGAAAACTAATTTTGTGTGATTGGGGGAGGTGGGTGTCAACATACTTTCTTGTGTACGTTGCGATTCAGCACGTCTTTTTGCTTCAGCCATCTGTTTCAAGTTCTGTGAAACTACCACGCTTGGTGAACTTCTTGGTATCAGGTGGATGTAACCAATGGAGGTTTCTTTGTGCATGTGCCCATTTAAGATCACGTTCCTCATTTGAAAATTCCTTTTATCTCGTGAAGCCAATCTGAGAAGACAGAATTTTACCATAAACAATCAGCAACAGGTTTTTCATCAGCAAACGGCTAACTGCTAAGCCAGTGTCTATTCATACCCTTTGTTCAATGACAAGATACCAAGCCTTTCCACTGAGGAATGATAACTTTATGAAGTATAATGGGAGCTGATAGGTTGTAAAGTCAAATAAGCCCAGCTCAACCCCATCCAATTCCGGCAATGGCTGCGAAACTCCAGTTTGCATAGATAGCAATCAGGGTGGCAATCTAGGTACAGAAGAGAAAAGAGGAGTATAATCAAAATTTTTCTTGCAAGTACATAAACTCCTAGAAATTTCTGCTAAATTATACTTGCCAGCTGAGCAACAATAAAAGCTGCTACAAGTAGAAGTATTATAGGACGTTAAATAAATGACCAACTCCCAGCTCGTGCCAAAAGTACGAGGGCCTGACTAATAATGCTCACTTGCAGGTAAACTGCCGCGGCAGGCTTTCTGAAATCTTTTTGGTCGTTTTTGTTAAAGCTATAAACCCGAAATGTACGCTGAGATGTTGTAGCGTGTCAGGAAAACTTATGAATGAGGTGGAAAAAATTCTTAGCTATTGCCATGGTGTTGTTACTCAAAAGGTGCCACAAAACCGAGTTCATAAGGATCACATCTTTCCAATAAATGCTAAAAGTTTCCGACTATCTATGGATCATAGACTGCTGATGTGCCAGATATAGTACAATCTAGTTTCCCATGATATGCTACAAGTCTAGATACTAGCATGAAAGATTGAAATCAAGATGATTATATCAATGACTATTCTGTTGAAGATATGATTCAAACGATTGCTAAATTGCGTGAAAACCAAGTCAGAGAAGAAGATTAAGTTGTTAGCTAAAGATTCAGTAGATTAGTTGCGTTAAATTAGTAAATTAGTTTCATTATTTTACCGTTGAATAATCTCTATTTAAAGAGATCATTTCCAGGTGCAGAAATCAATAAAGTGAAAGCAAGCAATTTATTGCTAAACGTCTTCTTGTTAACCTATTATCCACTTCATTGTGGTTTCAGAGCCACGGTGTAACCAAGGTTTCTTCGTACGCAAAATCTTTTAGCACATTATTAAAAAAAAAACTCTTTTACCACAAATGACAGCCAACAACAACTCAGCAGTCAATATTTCTTATCCACAAATCCCTATTTTTAAAGGGGATTCTTATGAATATTGGAGTATAAAAATAAAGACTCTCTTCAGATCACAAGATATGTGGGATCTTGTGGAAACTCGCATTGATGAAAGAGTCTCAGACGAGGCTGCAAATCGAGAAGTCCTAAAGAAAGATGCAAAGGCCTTGTTCTTCATTCAGCAGACTGTAGATGAGACCATTTTCTCCAGAATAGCTGCAACCTTTGCAGCAAAACACGCCCGAAACATCCTCAAAATCGATTACCAGGGATCAGCAAAAGTGATGACAGTAAAACTGCAATACTTGAGGAAAGATTTTGAAATCTCCAGCATGAAGAATAATGAATCAGTTCAGGAGTACCTTGCAAGAGTCTCCAAAATTGTTAGTCAAATGCATTCCTATGGTGACAAAATAAGTGATGAAACTGTTGTAGCTAAAATTCTCAAAAGTCTTACCTCCAAATTTGATCATGTAGTAGCTGCCATTGAGGAATTTGGAGATCTATCACTGCTGACAGTAGATCAACTCATAGGATCACTTCAGGCACATGAAGCCATAATCAACAGAACATTGGGAAGACAGGAAGTACAAGCATTCCAGATCCAGGGGGAGCGTGAAAGAAACATTAGCAGCAGAGGAAGAGGTAGAAGTACATTTAAAACAAGAGGCAGAGGCAGCATGGTCCAATTTACCTACTGCAAAAAGTTTGGTCATAAAGAGGACGATTGCTGGAGCAAAGACAATCAAGCTAAGTATGTAGAAGAACCTCACAAACAAGACGATTATTTGTTCATGACACATGTAAGGCCTCAATTCCCTTCCAGTAATGTTTGGTATTTAGACAGGGCATGTTCTAACCATTTGACAGGAGACAAAGAAAAGTTCAAAGAACTGGATGAAACAATTAAAGCTCAAGTGAGGCTAGGCAATGATAAGCAAATCCAAATTGAAGGAAAATGTACGGTTGCTATTAATGTTAATGGCAAAGAGAGACTAATGAGAAATGTACAATTTGCACCTGATCTAGCTCATAATCTGATCAGTATTGGTCAGTTGATAAAAGGAGGCTTTAGTGCAACGTTTGAAAAAGGAACCTGCACAGTGAAGACAGGTTCAGGAGAACATGTACTACAAGCACAAATGAGTGAGAATCAAATTTTTCTTATTGACTTTGCTGGAAATGAGAAGTGTATGGTAACTAGCAGCAAACTTGGTGATTCTGAATTATGGCATCAACGCTATGGTCATCTATATATCAAGGGCTTACAATTATTGGCCAGTAAAGAAATGGTTACTGGATTACCTCCTATAAAAGTTTCAGATCGTGTGTGAAGGATGCTCATTTGGGAAACAAACTAGGAGGCCTTTTCCAAAGAGACAATCAAAAAGAGCATCAGTCAAACTTGAGATAGTTCATGTAGACCTCTGTGGACCAATGAAGACTACTTCATTAGCTGGTAATAAGTACTTTCTTCTATTCGTTGATGACTGCGCTAAATTCAGTTAGGTTTATTTTCTTTCCATGAAAACAGAAGCTTTTGATTATTTCAAAAAATTCACAGCTTTGGTTGAGAGACAGGGGTCACTAAAACTGAAAACACTGAGAACTGATCGTGGAGAAGAATTCTGCTCAAAAGAGTTTAATGATTTTTGTGAAATGGAAGGCATAAGGAGAGAGTTGACAGCTCTATACACTCCTAAGCAAAATGGTATTGCAGAAAGGAAGAATCGAACCATTATAAAGATGGCAAGGTCAATACTAAAGAATAAGGAACTCCCTGATGAATACTGGGCAGAAGCAGTAGCAACTGCAGTATATCTATTGAACTTGTCTCCCACAAAATTTGTATGGAATGAAACACCTTATGAAGCATGGTATGATTCTAAGCCTTTTGTGAGTCATCTTAGAATCTTTGGATGTGTATGTTATGCACTCATTCCGTCTGGTAGAACTAAGTTGGATACAAAATCCAAGAAATATATCTTTGTTGGCTACAACTCAGTGTCTAAAGCATATAGACTACTAGAACCTGAAACTAAAAAGATCATCATCAGCAGAAATGTCATGTTTGATGAAAGCAGCAGCTGGAATGACGTTGCTAAAATAAGCTCTTCAACACTCCACATAAATGATAATGAGGAGCAAGAGGAGAGGAATTTGGAGGAAGATGCAGTAGACGATCAAAGTACTCCAGAGAGATCACCCTCAATCTCATCAAGTGATGACTCACCAAATTCAACTCAAAGAAAAACCAGGTCATTAGCTGATGTTTATTCCTCGACACTTGTTTTATTTGCTGGTGATCCACCAAATGTAGAGGTAGCTTTGGAGAGCAAAGTTTGGAAGGAAGCCATGGAGGAAGAAGTAGCATCCATTGAGAAGAACAAAACATGGGAGCTAGTGGATCTTGCAGATGAAAAGAAGACAGTAAGTTTAAAGTGGATTTTCAAAACAAAGTATCACTCAAATGGAGAAATTCATAAGCGCAAGGCAAGGTTAGTAGCTCGAGGGTTCACTCAAGAGCATGAAGTGGACTATGAAGAAACTTTCTCCCTAGTAGCAAGGTTTGAAAGACTCATACTTGCATTAGTTGCACAAGAGCGGTGGAGAGTGTAATGACCCAAAATGTACCCTAGTAGGTTTTGGTGTGAACAGGGTATTAAATTGGGAATTTTGGACTGTTATCTG
>JANIMX020000250.1:2593833-2603918 GCA_024582655.2 Erythroxylum kunthianum | reverse complement strand
GCTCTATGGCTATAATCGTCGGCGCCGTCTCCTCCTCAACTCCTTGCACTATCTCCTCCTCAAATCCTCGCGTCATCTCCTCTACTCTAGGAGCCGGCTCCTCCTCAAATCCAGAAATCGTCTCCTCCTCAACTCTAGGAGTCGTCTCCTCTTCAACTCCTTGCGTCGACTGAGTCTCCTCCCGATTGCTCACTGTCGGCGCCTTCTCATCCTCACCCTTCTTTTTCTTCTTCTTACGAGTTGGATCGGTGTATGGTGGTCGACGAAACTGTGATGGTTGTCGATATCGCATGGGTCGTCCACCATCCACACCAACATCCTCCTACAAGTATACGAAAATTAAATATTAAAAAAAGCCCGTCTATAAATATCATATTATATAAATGTATAATTTATACAAGTTTGTACCTCATTATCACCTCCATGCTGACCATTAGGGTGATCTGAGGGGTTCGCAATAACCGGGACAAGTAGAAGGTGAGAGTGTGCAACCATAGTTATTAATATCGTACGATACGTGATACGTATCATAGCAAAACAATTTCAATACGTATCGTTAAAGTGTATCGGAAATTACTCTGTATCGATCGATACATCCGATACACTTGGACTATATTTTCTTCACTAATCTTGATTTATCAATCAATACGTTTTATCGGATATATTAAAACATTTTTAATAAGGAATATTATTTTTATTTAATTGTAATATTTTTACTTGTTATAGGACCTAGAGATCTTAATTTCAATAAAAGAGCTAAAAAGGGAAAGGAAAAAAGAAGTGAAAAATATTGATGGAGATGAAGTTATAAAAGAAGCTGAAGAAGACGGGGAAGACAAAGGAAATGAATAATTATTAGCTTCTTAAGATGAAGAAGATAATGATACCTTCAATGATATCACTAGTATTTAAAGTTTATGTGAATTTATTTTGAAACTTTTATTGTTTGGATTGTTGTTTCATTTGTAAACATTTGCTTTTTTATATTTATATTACTCTAAATTAATAATAATTTTTTTAGACTACTAAATACATAGATATTTTCATATATAGATATATTTATATATAAAAATATTTTTTAATACATAATATAAATTTTTTACGTATCATATGATACACGATAAGATACGATACGCGATATATATTTTTGACAAATGGATACGTTTTTGATACACGATACTAATAACCTTGTGTGCACTCCTTAAATTTATTTAGCTGAAAATTTCTTCATTATAAAAAAAACAAATTCCTCTATCTTTTTCATTCTCAATTCATTTTGAAAATTAAAAGAAAATATAAATTCCAAACCACTCTAAATTTTTTATATAACCTAAATCAAATCTAAAACCAAATCTCCCCGAAATTTATATTTTCTCGCACTAAAAATTCAAAATCAAATCTTAAACTATAGAATTTGGTTATCCTTACAATTTGGAAATCCATACTTAATCAAAATAAAATCTCACACTCATTAATGCATCCCACACTCTCATCAACCAAATTAAGGCTGAATAACTCAAAATCAAAATTCCAACTCCAAAATCAAGATTATAAGTTACAATCATCTACTGAGAGAATTTTAATATACTTTGTGTATTATATATTCTGTAACATTCTCACCAACAAAAGTTTATATTTACAAACATTACAAACGTGTTTTTGTAAAACTACTGGATAGATTATATTTTAGTATGCATAAAAATTTTATCTACTAATTTTGTCTTTCTTGAATTAAGAGATTAGAATTTCTGAAGAGATCTTTTAAAATTTTGCAATGTTAATCCTTATTTGCATTAGCCTAATCTCACTTTTCAGTTTTTAAATCAACAGTTATTATTTTTATTTTAATAGATGTTGTATTTAATTTAATTTTAGGTTCTTAAATGTTAATAAATACCTTTGTCTTATATTAGTTAACTAAATAATTTTTTATTCCGTCCATTAATATATATGCACAATGTAATATGCATAATATGTATGATAAGTAGTAATTATTCTACATGCATAAGTTTTTATATAATAATAATAAATTACAAAATACTTTTACTACTTTATTTTCTATTTTTTAATCAAATTTTAACTTAAAAAATTATATCTTTGATTTGATAATTGATTTAATTAGAAGAAAGTGAAGTGTTATCGTTAATTTTTATTTTCTCATTTCACACCTGGTTTTTATTAGGTAAAAGTACAAATTTGATCATAATGTTTTTTTTGTAACATACAAGTTAAAATTTATTATTTTGACGTTTAAGATAAACTCTAACGTTTATAAAATGTTCAAATTAAACTTTGAATAAATAAAAATTTAGACATAGTTAAGTCTTTGGTAGTTATGTGCTACATATATGACACCAGTTTTTTATTAGACAATTGGGTCTCACTAAGCCACCCGTGTTCAGTGGGATCCACATATCATATTTAACTTAAAGTAATTTTAATTTAATTTTATTAAACTTAATTAACTTAATTTAAATCTAATTATTCAAAATTATCAATATGAATCTCATTTGTTTTTAATGAATCTTAATTTCTATTTTAGAAATTGAGAGCTTTTCTATATATAGATCAATGGTTATCCCACTCTTAAACCACTAAAGAATTCATTAAATCCCTATTATCTTCAACCTCACTATCTTTCTCTAATTCTCCTTCCATGTAATGTCGTCTACCACTCACCGACCCACCATCATTAGGATGGGTGGTGACTCAAGAACCCACCCCGATTGTGTGTTCAAATGACAATAGAAGCAAATACAAGTCGAAGAGAGCAAAATAACTCCTCATGGTTCAACTATATCATGAGAGACAAATTTATGATATAAGAAAGAGAGTTGAACTTTGAGCAACAATTTTGGAGCTTGAATGAATATGGTATGTTATTAAAAAAACTCTAAACTTATTATTTGTTAATACCGATGAACAAGTTAAGGTTTACCTGAAGGGGTTATTAATAGTATTAAACTTTAAGAGAAAGTTTGGGTTTGGTGATTGTCAGCTAAAAAATTCACTACTTTAATTTTTATTAAAAATATATAATTTTATATCACAATTTATAAATATAGGTGCAGATATATGATTAGGCAATATAAATGAACGTTTTGGAATAAACAAAAAATTGCTTTGTTTGGTGCAAGTAAAAAATGCAATACTATTAATTATACATTAATAATTATTTAATTAAACATACTCAGGTATGAGACCTTTTAAAAGAAGAAGATCATGAGATTGTTAATAAATATTGTTTGTTTTTATATAAACATGTCTTTTCACTCTCTCTCCACCCATAAAAGAAGTATAAAAAGAAGATTTAAAGAATAAAAATATATTATAATGGCTCTCACAGAAGAAAAATAGTAATTCCTCAACTTAATATTGCATTGTTGAAAATATATATTTATAATTACTAATATTGTTATAGAGACACAATAAAAGTAAAGACAAACATATATAAGGTATGAGATATATAGTTATTTTGCTAGTTTTTCTCTTCAAACATAATAGACACATTAATGTAGCACTATAGAAGCATATAACCATGAGAGAGCATCAAGCAATATAGAATGATATGATTAAGATCCAATCATAATCTAAGTCTTGTCTAAGTTTTTCATTATTTGTTTAAAAAAGGAGACATGACCTATGTCTTTTACATACTCCCGTCATATTTAAATATAATTTTATATAATTATACAAGCAAAAATAACCTCAAAATCAAGGTATATTTTTGTTGTCTTTTTAATAAATCAAAGGATATAACTAACCTTACTAAGATTAATGTTTCAGATTATTTTTAATATTCTCCCTTAATGATTTACTTAGAATCATTATATATTTTATCATATTCTTTCCTTAGTACTCTTTGAAATATATACAAGCTACAAATGCAACTTTTTTTTTTACATCTTTACGTTATTTTTTTTTCAAAATATGCAAGTTAATTTTTTTTCTCTTCTTACTTTTCTTCATTCTTCATCAATTTTTCCTTTTATGTTTATATATATGCAAGCTGCTCACATAAACTCTTTACTAATATTATTTTTCTTATATTATATAAGGATTTAACCATTATTTTAATGATAAAAAATATATTACTATTAATGTTTGTATGTTTGGTGATATTAGTAAGTTAATTTATTAAATATTTAAGCAAAAGATCAAAGATCAAATACAATAGAAGGACAAAGTTGATTAAAGGATCAAAATGACCAAAGTGGATCACCAATTACAAGGAAGATTGAAGCCACTCCATATGTAACAATCATTATAATCTTTGTTGTAACCTTATTTTGGTAATTCCAATAAATTAAGAGAATAAATATTGCATAATCATTTTATTGTGTCCACAATTTATAAATCTTTCTATAATCAAGATGAAATTCTGTTTAAGTATAAAGAAAACATTCTTGATGCATCAAAATATTTTTAGAAAACTTTTCAAATGACTTTGGATCAAGTTTTTATCAAAGGGGCATGTTTTAATCTTTGAAAGAACTTACTATTTTTTGAAAACCTTATCTTTAGGAGATTTGGTCGACTTATATTAGAGTTATCTTGGTATAATTTAAGATTTTAAAATAAATTGTGCATTTTATGCATATATTAGTTGACTAGTATCTTTAAAAAGAGATAGTCTGTATAGTATAAGTTTATGTCTGAACACTTGCTAATATATTGGTCGACATTGGTTAACTAGTATTACACATGGTTGATTAGTATCAATGTTACTAGTTATTATAATTATTTTGAGTATAAATAGACTAAAACTGAGTTGTGAGATCAATTTTTGACTTATCATAGATTTATTAAGAGATTAGAGATTTATTTAGAGTCTTGAGAGATTAGAGATTTATTACTAGTATAACAATTAGGAGAATTACTTAGGATATATATTATGAGAATTTCTCTTTGCTTTAAATAAGGTTTATAGCTTACTCTTTAATCATGGTAAAGCAAGATAATTGAAAGAGCTGGAGAGAGGTTGTAAGTAAGAGTTATTGGTAAAACCACTGTAAATCAAAATTGTCTCTCTTTTCCTACGTTCTTTTACTATTATTTTGTTTTTATGAAATTGTGTTATAATCTTCAAACATAATAATCAATTCATTTATTAATTTTCAAATATATTAAAAAGTGATCTCAAATGATTTAGCTCTTCTTTCTTTTATTTAGGGACCAACAACCTTCATATTACTCTTTTTAACAATGTTTTAAAATCAGGACTGGACATCAAACCTATCAAAGAAAATGTTTAAGTTTTAAAGATTCAACTGGTATTAAACCGCTATAAAATTGGTATATAATAAATAATAAATAAAAATTATAAAATAAGTAAAAATATAGTATAAAATAAAAAATTTTATTAAAATAAAAATTGCACTAATAATGCCTATTAATTTATAATAAATCTAATGATTTAAACTAAGATTCAATCTAACATAAAAATTAAAATAATAATAAAAATGAAATTTATATTTCTATATTATCATTTATTTAAAAACTCATAAAAGTTGAAGTATATTTAAAGAAAGTCAATGGAAATGACTCTAACTTTATTCTAACTTCTTTTTTAAATATCCTTTTAAGATATTTCTTTATATTCTAAATATTATTTTTAACACATTTTAAAATTATCTTAAGCAAAATTAATTATATGTACTAATTAATAATTCAATTTGTTAAACAAATTCATGATAAAAACAATAATTAATTTTTAACAATAATAATTTAAAAGTTTTCAATCAAAGTATAAAGAGATATATAAATAACGTAAATTTTGACAAATATAATTTATTAGTGGTATTTTTAAGGATAAAAATTGTAATTCATTTTTTAACAATAATAATTTAAAATAATTTTTTTAATTAAAATATAAAGAGAAAACAAAGAATATAAAATTTGAAAAATATAATTTATTAGTTAGATTGTGTGAGAAACTTAGAGAAGAAATTTTTTTTATTGAAAATAAAAAATATATTAAAAGACATGTAAAATTTATAAATTTTTCTTGTCGAGAAAGATGAACCTTGTGAATTGGTTAATTATTACATGAGCAGATTTTAGAGAAAAACCAATAAATGATAACATTTATTTTCTTTTTTTATAATTTTTTTTGATTCTTCACTTAAAAAAACGGTCATTTTTTTTCTCAAAAAGGTTATAAACACAAACTAGATAAAAAATCAGGCCGGTTTGTATTTATTCCGATCAAACTGGTCACTTCGGTCCGGTTTTTAAATCATTGCTTTTTAAAGTAAGTTGCAAAGTCTACCTTCCTTATTCTTTATTCTTTATCATTCATTTCTTTAGTTCACTTTTTTTCTAATATCATTCTTTATTCTTTATCATTCAACGGTTCTGTAAGACTACAAGGTTTCTAATATCATGTTGGAAAAAAAAAATTACATTTATGATGACTAACTTTGCTATGAGGGCACTGCAAAAACAAATAAACAATATATATAAGGCATAACATATGTAATAATGTTGCCGGTTCTGTTCTGAAAATAAGACGACCGAATAGAAACATAAAAACATAAAAACATGAGAGGATATAAGGTAACAAAGAAGAATACGATCAATATCCAAGTCTCATCCTAGATTCTTGTTCAAGTTTTTCACTTCAAAAACATATATTTATACATAAAGGAGACACATATAACATGCTCCCATTTTATTCAAATATGAATTTATGCAATTATACAAACAAAAATAACCTTAAAATAAAAGTATGCTTCGTTTAACCATAGATTTTTAACTTCTGCCTACCTCAAGTCTGTCTCGATCTTCTATCTAGAATCTACATGTTTTCTTTTCTTTTTATTCACTTAGAGAAATATCCTTTAAAGCACTCATTCTAGGTAGCTCGTTCCTTGGAAAGATTTACATGACTCACACTAACCGCCCTCCATTTGTGCATTCGTATATGCCAGCTTAGGTCATGCCATAATCATCCAATTCCAAATTGTATACAGATACCACTTTCTCTAAGTGCCATGTTTTGTAGCATGAAACACTCAAAACATTGAAAATGATTTTGAAGAGATAAAAATAAGCTTCTTTTTCATCTATTTATTTCATTTCATACTATCACCTCGCCGGGTAGAAAAGGGGAAAAAGAAAAAAAACGGGGAAGAGAAACAACAGATAAAAAGATTGATTTAGCAAGTTCATGATAAGTAATTCACGTTACAACTTATGAAGTCTGCTTTTAAAGTAAAGAAAATCTGTTACAATCTTCTAGGGAAAGCAAGTTAAGGCACTTCCTTAACATGATTAAAGCTAGAAAAGATCATACTACTACATAAAAAATCCCTGGTTGCAACTTTCAACATAAACACCCTTCCACCAAAGTAATGAACTGTGAAAATGCTGAAAACACTTCTTAAATTTTCTCTTTATTTGTTTAGATATTGTTGGGGTTTTCTTTTACTATTTATCTACATGAAACATGAATCTTATCATTGCATTTATAGAAAACCAGAGATGATCAAAATTCAGAAATTCTAAATTATCAGTCTAGAAATAAAAAAATAAAAAAAAAGTAAAAGGATGGAAGAAATATAATCACTCAAGCCTCTTCATATAAGAAATTAATTCAATTTAACACTTTTGAGACTGAAATACGCAGCTGCGTTTTTGAGTTCATTTTCCATCACACGTTCATTAGTTTGTGTTGTTGTATCCCTCAAACACGATTCAGCACTGCATTTAAAACGAAGTTTATAACTACTTGAGAGTATAATATGTTTTTAACATTTAATCAGCATATGATTAAGATTAAAAAAGAAAAAAGAAGAAAAGAGAGAAATAAATACCTTGACTTGGAAGCCTCTTTAGACTCGACATAAGATTCTCTGTCATCAGCAATTGCATCCAATGGAATGTCATCATAATCCTCATGAGAAACTTCCATCTCCTGTTGATCAGGACATACTTGGGAAAGAAACATCTGACAATGACCGATGACTGCACTACTACTACTGTTATAATTAGAATTAGAATTTTGTTTTAACGCGTCATTTCCTGCGTCTGTATAGTAAGACACATTGGGTGCAGTGCTGTTGAAGAAATCGTTGGTCTGTAGTGGCATCCCATTAATGCCCAAATGGGATTGATGATAAAGTGTAACATCATCTTCTGCATTCAATGGGAAAGAAGGCTCTAACTGTGGTGGAGTGACTTGCTGATCTCGGTAAAATGCAAGCCAAGCATTGACATAGCGTAGTTCTTCAACTATTTGTAGCTCTTGTAAGCGTAGGTGCCATATTACACCCAGACATCCATGAATGGGAAACTTTGCTCGCATTTCAGACTCAAATTTAATCGATTTCATGGCTTCATCTTGCTCATCAGGGTGTACTTGTTTTAGTATCTTCATGATGTTAGAAACTCCAAACAAACGGTGAGCATCTTGAAACACTGTCTGCTGATCCGCCGGGAAATATGGGGCTAAAGGGCAATCTTTTGTGCATCTCCTTCGTTGGTATTTACACACTGCACAGGCCTGGCTTGTGCCTCCTTTAATGGTCATTATAGGTTCCACAAAAGCATACTAATCGGTGCTAGAAACGGCAAAACAAAGTAGAAGGGAGGACTTAAAAGAAAGTGACTAAGAACAAGAATCGTTTGGCTAGTTATTGAACAACAAAAATGTGGTTCTAATTTTGAACTTCAAAAAAGAAAAAAGAAAATAAAATGAGCTGGAACCGAAATAGACCCAGTAAACCACTAAAGCTTTTGAACTCCGATTCAAAAGGTAGATATTATTTTAGCTATGCAGTATCTTTGAAGGTCATGTTGCTACACAGTTACGCGGTTTCATATGGTTCTCTTTAGATTTTACAGTTGATAACGTTATCTCAACGTTACTGCTCACTCTTTGACCCTTTCAAACAAGACGTTCCTTGATATTGGTAGGCTAGAACGTGGCAATTTTCTTATAACTGCCTCAACAGTTCACTTGCTAATATAACAACTGTTTTGATATTGCATGTCATAATATGCAACATATATATATATATATTTCAAATATATGTCCTTCTACCTTTTAAAGATGGATTGAAAAATGTGTTATCCCTTTCTCTTGATCAGATCCAAATTACATTGTATAATATCAGGAATATACAATGTAATTTTTATATATAAAAAATCAATTACTAGCCAATCTCTTCACTCTCTTATATATAAATGTAATTAGAAGGACCTCTTAAAAGTGCAAAAAACACTGGATGGAACTGTGTTATAATTATTAATTAAAGTATAAACAAAATCATTCTTTTAAAAACGTAAATCCATGTGAGGTCAAGATCGATATCAAATCTCCTGCACACTAAGAATTCTATATCACAACTATCAAATTTCTTTATTCACTCTGTTGTTATCGTTCTTTTATTATTCTGATTATATAAAGACTAAAGAGAGGGAACAATATCGTGTTATGCTAAAGCAATGTCTGTTGCTTATATAAGCACTTGGGAAAATGTATAAGAAAGCAAAGAAAAACTAACTCATAATTACTGACTGTTGCAACTGTTAATATAACTATTGGGAAACCGCTATTATTACTACAACTACTTTTATTCTGCAATTACTATTATTCGAACAACTTATTCATGGAATATATATATCCACCTGCAAAACAAATCAGATTGCCTTTTATTCCTAGCAGATTAATACCACATGCATGTTTTGATTTGATACGTTTGGACCTATGGGCCATATGGAAAACCTTGAATATATTTTTTTGGTCAGAATATATTTTATCCACAACATATATAAGAAATAGACTGTGGATACAAATTTTGAACTAGAAACCTCCTTTTGAATTTCTTACGAGAGCAATAAGAGGTTTTAGTACCATATGCGTTGGTCGATATGTGTCGTGCCCAGGGGAAACCAATACTTAAATAGACTGACTAATACGAATCGTATTGGTCAGTGTATAAATGCTGAGTAAAATACAAATAAATAAATAAATTATCAAGTTAAAATTATAAATTATAATAAATTGAAGGTAAAATGGAAAAATATTTTTAAAAATAAAATATTTTAGAAAATAGTTATTATGTCTACAAATAAAAGAT
>JANIMX020000250.1:2238960-2249422 GCA_024582655.2 Erythroxylum kunthianum | reverse complement strand
CTTCTAAACCTCACCGAACCTCGAAATTTCGTCCAAACGAAACTTTTATTATCACTATGATCCTAGGACTATAGGGAAACATTTTTTAGTCCCGTAATTATTTTAACAAAAACTGAAGTGGACCTTTGAAAATGGAAAATTTACCAAAATACCTTTTCGCAAAAAGGACATTTAAGTCACTTTTGCACTAACTTTCTCAACGAAGCTTTCTAAGTTTTAGAATTTGTGCCTAAACACCTTCAAGGCCTTAGAACACAATTAACTCGGTCGCCGTGATCCTCTTCATCAAACAGGACTCGGTTTTGCACCTTTAGGAGCTTATATATCGAAAAATGTGTTTACCGATAAAGTGAACTTTACAACCGATTATCTCATTGATATGGAAACCAGAAAATTATTGTTACATTCTAGAACTCACAAACAAGTGATATTACAACATTTCACAGTAATATACTCAGATACAAACTGTCACAAAAGACATCGAAAATTTAGGGTTTACAATTCCTCCCCCATCAAAAGAGTTTCATCCTAGAAACTCCTAGCTCAAAGACATGAACAACTGGGGGTACTAACGTCTCATAGTCTCCTCGGGTTACCATGTCATCTCTTCAACTCTATCATCAACTTCAAACTCCAATGGTCATCGCTGTCTATCCGCTTAACTCTTCTACCGGTCATGTGCTGCTTTCATCCTCTCTCGGAAAACTTTCACCTTCTCAGTAGTGGCCTCGATCAATTCTACACCTTCAATCTTGGCCATTCCAACCTCATCCCAACACAACGGTGTCCTTCACTTCTGCCTATACAGTGCCTCATACGGGGGAATGTCAATACTTGCCTGATAACTGTTGTTATAGGAAAACTCAATCAAGGGCAAATGTTGATCCCAGCTCCTTTGGAACTCTAAAACACATGCTCAAAGCATATCTTCGAAGGTCTAAATAATCCTCTCTGACTGACCATCAATCTGTGGATGAAAAGTCGTGCTGAACTTCAACTTAGTCCCTAAAGACTCCTGAAATCTTGGCCAAAACTTGGCAGTAAACCTCGGATCTTTATCCGAAACTATCGACACTAGCACCCCGTGCAACGTAACAATCTCATCTATATACAATTTTGCCAACCTATCCAATGAGTGGGTATTGTGGAAAGGCAAGAAATGAGCAGACTTGGTCAATCTATCAACCACAACCCAAATGGCATCATGGCCCCTCTGTCTCATGAAAGGTACGCGGCGTAATAATTTGTATTATTATAATGGTAGCATCGTTAGTGATTTTGTAGCTATAACCTTAGAAAATAGAGATTATGAGATTATTAAGTTAGGGCATTCGAGATTGGGGCATGCAGGCAAGAAAACCTTGTTGATTTTAGCGAATTAAGGCTTATTAAAAGGGGACAAGGCATGCAAATTGGATTTTTGTGAGCATTGCATTTTGGGAAAGTAGACGAGAGTGAAGTTTTGCTCAACAATCCACAATACTCAGGGTATTCTGGATTATGTTCACTCATATGTGTAGGGACAAACCAAGACAACATCTTTAAGAGGTAAACACTACTTTGTTACTTTTGTTGATAAGTTTTCCAGAAGAGTTTGGGTGTATACTATGAAAAGTAAAAATGATGTACTTGAGATTTTATTTGCATGAAAAAAATCATTGAGACATAAACTAGTAGAAAGATCAAGCACCTCGGGACAGATAATGGAGGTGATTATCGTAGTTCTGTTTTTCTGAAAGTTTGTCGAGATGAAGGAATTATAGGTCATTTTCCACAACAGAATGGAATTGGACCTTATTGGAGAAGGTTCGATGTATGTTGTCTAATGTTGGGTTAGGTAAGAAATTTTGGGCTGAGGATGTGAAGTATGTGTGTCACCTATTAAATCAACTTCCGTCCACTACGGTTGAAAGGAAGACTCCTTTGGAGGTATGGTAAGGTAAGCCTGCTAATGATTATAACTCCTTATATATATTTGGTTCCCTTGCATATTATCAAGTGCAGGAGTCAAAGTTGGACCATAGAGATAAGAAATCGATGTTCATGGGGATTACATTTGGGGTTAAAGGAAATCGTCTTTTGTGTCTAAATTCAAAGAAAATACTATTCATCAAAGATGTTACATTTAATGAATCTGCTATAATAAAGAAGAGTTTAGAGCATACCAGTGTTGATAGTGTTCGGAAGCAAATGGAGCCTACTCAAAAGCAAGTGGAATATGAATCAACACTTGTCCTAGTAAGTACTATTAATGATGAGATTGAGATTCCATTGATAGAGGAGAATGATAAGATTGAAGCAAAGGTTCCTACCTAAGAGCCTCAACAACAACAAGAATCAATTGCAACATAAAGGCCACAACAGGAGATTCGACAGCCTGCTCGTTTTGCAACTATAGTGGCCTATCCACTTTCAATTGTAAATGATGATGTTCCTTCCACTTATAGAGAGGTATTCAGATGTTCAGAAGATGATAAGTGGAAGACAATCATTGCTGAAGAAATGCAATCTCTTCATAAGAATTAGACTTGGGAGCTAGCTCAATTACCGAAGGGCAAGAAGGCAATTTGATGCAAATGGTTATATGCAAAGAAATTTAGATTTTCAAGAAAAAAATGGTGGAGAAAGGCTATGCTTAGAAGGAAGGAATTGACTACAATGATGTATTTTCTCTAGTTGTGAAACATTCTTCTAGTAGAATTTTGTTAGCCTTGGTTGCACGGTTAGATTTGGAGCTTGTCCAGCTTGATGTCAAAACGGCATTTTTATATAGTGATTTGGAGGACGAAATCTATATGACTCAACTAGAGGGATTCAAGGTTGTTCGTAATGAAATTTGGTTTGTAAATTGATTAAATTATTGTATGGCCTGAAACAATTCCTAAGGCAATGGTACAAGCGGTTTGATTAATTCATGATGGGTAAAAGGTATACAAGAGGTAAATTTGATAATTGCGTGTATTTTCGGAGGCTTCATGATGGTACTTTCATTTATCTACTCTTATATGTGGATAATATGATAATAGCTTCCAGGAATGTAGAAGAAATTAAAAAGATCAAGGCACAGTTAAATCGAAAGTTTGAAATAAAAGATTTTGGTGAAGTCAATAAGATCCTCGATATGGAGATCAATAGTGACATAGGAAAAGGCAACGTTTGTTTGACTCAAAAACAATATTTGAAAAAGGTCTTGCAACGTTTTGGTATAACGGAGAATTCAAAACCTGTAAGTACCTCATTTGCTTCTCATTTTAAGCTTAGTGCATTGTTATCTCCCAAGACTGAGGAAGAACATGAATACATGTCTCGAGTATCATATTTCAATGTGGTCTGTAGTTTGATGTATGTTATGATGTGTATGAGGCCCTACATTTCACATACAGTTGGAGTTGTGAGCAGGTATATGCATGATCATGGTAAAGGACATTGACATGCTATGAAATGGAGTTTACGGTATATTCTGAAGATCGTAGATATTAGCTTGATATTTCAGAGGGATTATTCGATTGGTCAGTGTGCAATCAGATACGTTGATTCAGATTATGCTGGTAACTTGGATAAGCGTCAATCAACTACTGGATATGTGTTCATTCTTACTAGAGTTCTAGTCAATTGGAAGTCTACCTTACCGTCTATAGTGGTTTTGTCTATGATAGAAGCAGAATATATGGCAGTGATAGAGATTATAAATGAAGCAATTTGGCTACAGAGATTATTGGAAGAATTGGGAATGGTTCAGAAGGATATTGTTGTTTATTCAGGCAATTAGAGTGCCATTCATTTAGCGAAGAATCCAATGTTCCATTTTCGCACCAAGCATATTGATGTTCGATATCACTTCGTGCGGGAGATCATTAAAGAAGGCAAGATTTTTTTCCAAAAGATTAATACTTTTGATAATCTCGCAGACATGAAGACAAAGATAGTAACAACGATCAAGTTCAGCCATTGTTTGAACTTGAACAACATCCTCAAATATGATTGCAATATTTGAAGTTGACGTTTGAAAGTGCATTTGAAGACATCACATGTGATAGTTTTCTTAAAGAAAATTTTGTATATTAAGAAATTTGGTTAAGATTTGGGAGAGTCGCCACGGTGGAGATTTATAGAATAGTGGCTCCTTTCCATATCGTTTTATTGTGGGTTGGGAGGATAACCTTTTGGCTATAAAAAGGATTCATTCTCTTTGTTTCTATCATCCCAAAAATTTGTAATTTCTTCACTCTCTTGTTGTATTCTTCTTTGAAGATAGTGAAATATTTTGTTAGTAGTACTTGAGGACGTTGATATTTATACCGAACCTCGTTAAATTTTGGTGCTCTCTTTTGAATTTGCATTTATATTATTGTGAGTTTTATTTTCCCTTTCGTTGACATACGTGACATGCAAGCTGCTATATAAAGGTGTTTCTAATTATTTTCTAATCCGTTATAGTCAATTACATATCTCTAAATACTAGGCTGCATTATTCGTTTTGATAGCCACCAAATTATTACCATATACTTTTAACTCAGCTTTTGCGTATATTTAAATAAAATTGATACGCCATGCATCATCATAATGATTAGCATTACTCAAACAATTTGTATCTTCGGCTCTCATGGGCTGCTATCATAAACCAGTTGCTACCTAATTAGAGAGTGCAACTTTGTAAGTGGTAGTTTGATTCCATTTTTTCGTTTGAATTTTATTTTTTAATTAGTATAAAAATTAAAAATTTATTCAATTTTATAAATATTAATAATAATTAAGTAAATTTTAGAGATAATTAATGAAATAATTAATTTAGCATCTTTGACAATATTTATTAATAAAAACTAATTATATATTTATTAAAATAAATAAATAATTGTAAAATTTTATTTATGAATTAATATTTATTTTTAGTATATATTTTAATTATTAAAACTAATGTATTATTTATACGTAAGTACTTGATATTTTTAAAAAATATTTCATAAATATTGTATTTTGAGATTTTTAAAGTTTATATATTTTAAATTTAAATAATATTTATTTTAATTTTTAAATTAATTATAACAATAAATTGATTTATTGATAATTAATATAAAATAATATATATTTAATTAATAATAAAATCATATTATAACAAATGAGTTTTCATTTGTTATAAAAGATAAAAGCAAAAAAAAACAATACGGAACTAATGAAACATATATATATATATATTTTTATTGGATTTTCTGCCTCTTGTCTAAAATATTCCTGATTTAGTTTACAATAGAATGGACCCCACAAATCATTAATTAGAAAAGTTGTTGACCTTTTTAATTTTTATACGATTGCTTGTAGTGTGTCAGAATGGTTTAGTTATATAGTAATTAGTTATTTTATCAGCCTAACTGCTTTAAGAGTTCCTTTTGCTGTAAGAACGCGTTGATTATGTAAAACGTCAGGGAATACGTTTTATGTTGTTCTAGAAACTGACAAAAAGGATCAAGCATCAGGAGGAGTTTGGAGATTTATATTATAGAAAATATATTATACCATAATATTACAATTCCATACATTTTGTTGTTGATTACCAAATATTAGATTTCTCATTTAACATAATGTGTGGCATATATTCATTAAACTAATGCAATAGGCATATATCCAATTAACATAATACAATTTTAGTCATTAAACTAATGCAAACAAACCTAAATAGGCATATATTCAAATCTCAAAGCAGGTTGCTCCAAAAATAATCGATCAATCTACAAATAAATTAATAATATTGAATTAGTAAGTGTGCTAATTATACAAATATAAAAATTAATATTACACCTAGTTTATAAAATTGAAATAAAAATAAAATATTTAAAAATAGTTGAAAAGATTTAGAATTTTATAAATAAGCTGTAGTTCACATTTATAATAAAATAAAATTGTCATGTTATTTGTTTAACAATTATTCAATTAATTTTTTTTTGAAAGGAATTATTTATGTATTATTGATATTATATATATATATATCTTTGAAATAAAAATATAATTAAATGCTAATAGAGTAAACAAAAATCACATACATTAATGATTAATTTTCTTTTTGTGAACTATTTCCTAATTCTTCTTAAATTTATCAAATCGTATCAAACAGTACCTCAACCCAAAATCGATAGGTAAAAGAAAGAAATGAACTACATTGAGCCAGCTAGATAGTTTGCATCAGCAGTTGTCACCATCCAATAATAAGTCATCCATCTGAGTCTTTTCATTTCCTATTTTGTGCATCTATCGTGTGCAAGTGTGTCACTCTCGTCTCTTCCTTGAATTTCTCTCGACCTCTCCTTTACTTTGAGGGACTGGAGAGCCATATCACTGCGGTATTGTTGAGGAATAAAGATGGAGGGTTGGACCAGGTGGCAATGCTAAGGATAATAATATCGAGTCGAGAGTAAATATTGGTGTGTATATTTAAAGAAGTGAAATTTGAAATCTAAAAATTATTTTTACCTTTCTTTTGGTAAAAAAATGTTTTTGGCATCTCAAACAAACTTATTATACTTTTATCAAATTTTTTGTAATATGTCTAAGCTACCTTTAAAATTAAAAAGTGAAAAAGTAAAGAGCTCACATTGGGTTGATGCGAATTAACAAAAATATCCTTGTCTTCAACATACGAATGAACACATTTTCATCTCTAAAGAGGATATTACAAAATATAACATCTCAAATGTGCTTCCGTCAATAAAATGCACCGTCTGTACAGAGACGTTGCGTACTCGTCGTCGATATCCTGTGACTGATTGTGAACCGTTCCCTAAAACCTGATATCGGGTTTTTGCTCATGCACATTACTTCACATCTGTTTTGTTCCAATTACGGGTCCAATTACACTAAATTCACCAATTGAAACGTTACCCGATATCGGGTTTTGTTTGACAACGTTACCCGATATCAGGTAAAGTTTTAAGCCTTGGGTCAACTCTTTTCATTTAGTCAACAAAAATATAACGTTACTTGATATCGGGTTTTGTTTCACAACGTTACCCGATATCGGGTAACGTTTTAAAGCTTGGGTCAACTCTTTCCATTTAGTCAACAAAAATACAACGTTACCCGATATTGGGTTTTGTTTCAGCTTTCATCCGGGGTGAATCAAGATTTCGTTCATTCGAGTCTCCTACAGGACTTACGTCCCCCTACAAGAACTCATCTGCAAGCCTCGCAGGACTCCGTCCCACTACGAGCACCCGCTCACAAGCTCTCATCCACGAGTCTCGCAGGACGCCATCACGCTACAAGCACTCGCTCACAAGAACTCAACTGCAAGACTCGCAGGACTCTATCATACTACGAGTACTCGCTCCCTAGCTTCGCAGGACTCCGTCACTCCACGATAGCCAGTTCTCATACCCAGTGATCACTGTTGACTTCACCAGTCAAATCAAATAAAACAAGGCATCATGCCTTAAACAATCGGTCAAACCGAAATCAAATCACAATCACGGCTTCCAGCCGAATTATTCGTACCCACCCATCAGTTGGTACTTAACAATTCATTTCATTGGCTTACAGCCAATGTCTGCACTCAGTGGACATTTTCAGACAACAGTTTAACTTTTTTCAAAACGTATTAAGCATATTCTTTATCAAAACGTTTCATGTATTTATAAATCAAGCTTTCAATTTAAAACATGCATCGCAAATTCTAGAAAGTCTTAAACCCATTCAAAACACATAGGTCCCCTCTCACCTCGAAGGAGGGTACGCAATCCTGAAAATCCACAAATCCGAAATCTGTGCTCCGAATCCAAACTCCTGAACCTACGCATGCAGACCATAACAGTCGAAGAATTTTGACCTAAACTCATCTTGGTGTGCGACACGCCCACCCTGGGCGAGTCTGCCACTGTCGGGGCACGCCTAGGCGACACGGCCACATGGCCGTGTCGTTTGGCCGTGTCTGCCCCAAAAGGATACGCCCAGCAGTCACGGGTGTGTCTGCTGGTCGTGTCAGCCATAGTTGGACACGCCCAGGCGACATACGCGTGTCCGACAGGCATAAACATTTTCCGATCGGTTCCTACAATTTTTCCTCCATTTTCTTTCGTTCTTACTTCTAACATACTCAACTAAACATTTCTAACAGCATTCTCAAATCCTATAACTCAACAATAACAATCTAGTGAGATTGGGAAATTTACCTAAAAAACTTCCTTTGCAAATCTCGTGAAATCCATTCACAATCTCACAAATCCGACTCTGTAGTTATGTTCCTTAGCCCTCAATTAGTCTAGAGAGCTAGTGGTTGAGTTGCTTTTCTCCCCTTAATTTTCTCCCTCTTTCCCTCTCTTCTCATCGGTGTTGCCCTATTTTAACAAGGAAGACGACTGGAAACGCCCAGGCGACACACCCAGGTGGGCGTGTCCGACTCCAAACACGCCCAGCGGACACGGCTACTTCCCTGGCTGTGTCAGGCTAGCTTGCACCGCTTTTAACTCCTTTTAAACTCGTTTCAGTACCTTTCAGTTCCAAAATTTATCCAAATAAATCCCAATTCATTTTAAATTACCGAGTAAAATTTATGGAAAACCTAAAATTAGAAAAATGCCGAAACTTTATTCACCAAAATTTTCTTATACAACAAAAGGGACTTAAAAAGTTCGGTGTTACAATTTTTCCCCTCCTACAAAGAGTTTCGTCCTCGAAACTCCAAAACGAGGGTGCCAAAAACAAAATGGGAGAATGTACACCTCTCATCCCTCATCCACTCCAACGTCTGGATCATTAGGATCATCTGCCTCTATCATCGAATAGACCCACGCCTGAGCTCGTGCTGCGGGTCGCTGTTGACTAGCTGGAGATGCACTGCTGCCCTCACCTATCCTTTGTGTAGCCCCAGACGACTGAGCACTAGCCCTAGCTGTCTCACTCCTGTACCTTGCTGATCGTACCAAACTGTCTTCCCCTCGAGTCTCAGTCCTGATCAACTATGGACAATCAATCCTCATATGTCTAGTGTCCCCACACTGAAAACACCGCCTCGGCTCGGGACATCTACCTGCGTGCATCTGCCTACAGTTGCTACACCTCTCTGATCGAGAAAATCTCTCTTGTTAAGCAAAACTGGTAGTCGATGCAGTGCGCTGCACTCCCTGCCTTGGTGTCTGTCTACTACCAAATGCATCGCTCTCGACGCTAACTTGCTGCGAGTCACTACGGCTCCTCTTAGACTGCTGGCTGGAGGAGTCATCTTCTTTATCTCTCTTCTGAGTCTTGCCCTTCCACTGTCTCTCACGATCATATACCAGTCTCTCGGCCCTCTTAGCTGACTGGACCATTTCCTTGAAGGTAGTAGAGGAAGTCACTCTCATCCTCTCTTGGATTGCCAACAGCAACCCCGACTCAAATCTGACACAAAGGCTCTCCTCATCTGCGACATACTCGGGAACATAAGTGGCTAGCTCCCATAGTTCTGTCTCAAACTCGTGTACTGACCGGTCACCCTGTGTCAGTGCAAAGAATGTCTCTTTCCTCTGGTCCTTGTCGAGCCGGGTGTAATATTGCTCGTTGAACTCCCTGACAAAGTCCACCCAAACCATCTGATCCTGATAACGTCCTCTAACGTTATCCCACCACACTCTGGCATCATCCTCTAGAAATCGGACAGCTACCTTCAATCTTATCTCATCCAACAATCCCATATCTAGGAATGTCTCTGTAGCCCGTCTCATCCATATCCGAGCTCCAGTCACATCACCCCGTCCATCAAATGTATTGCATCCAAGATTCCTCGCCTCCTTGATGAACCTCAATATATCTACCATTGGGCGTTGCTCTAATGCTGGACTCGGTATCTATACTGGTGGTGGCGGTGGTGGAATCTATGGGATCATAGGGGGTGGCATCTGCGGTATCCCCGTCCCAGGCTGCTGCTGTGAGTACTGCGCCCACCACGCCATAACCTGCTGTAATGCTTCTAACGGCATCAGTGGTGCACCCTGCTGTGCTCCTACCGACGGTGTTACAGCCTGCGGCTGTCTCTGTGCTACACTAGAATGGGCAGCTTACCCCGCGGCAATCTCTGGTTCAGCACTGTATTCCTCTCTGGCAGCTCTTGGAAGTCTCGCTCCCCGACGAGCTCCTCTGCCTCTACCCCTTCCAACCATGCTATCACTGTAAAAGTTAAACAGATTGTTTAGAAACAAATTTCCCCAAGGCATGCTGACCAATACTTCCATCGAAGTTGAGGTCATCCGACCGTTAAGGACATCATCTTAACGATCTGAGACGCAACAACCAGATAAAAGAACTTTCGACACCCCAAAATCAACTCCTAAGCTCCTGGACCATTTTCTTTTTGAAACCAAATTTGTTAGTTCGAAACTTTTGAAAAGTCTGTTGAAAACTTTTTGAAAACTTGCAACCTGTATCAAAAACTGGGCGCTCTGATACCACTTTAATTGTCACGCCCCGGATCCCACCGAGCACACGACAACTGCCGCATACC
>JANIMX020000250.1:2120990-2132195 GCA_024582655.2 Erythroxylum kunthianum | reverse complement strand
ATTTGATTTACAAGATGAAAACATCTGATATTAAATTGGGCCTTGTTAGCGAAAATCTTTTCATTTTCATTCGTGATTTTAACGTGCCTCTGATTTTCTCTTCCGCTGTATTTCTCCCTCTGTGTCTCAGGCTCAACAATCAACGTACAATTCCTTCACTTCTGGGACTCACAATTCCCTCCCTTGTAGAGACCTCTACCTTGTACATGTACTCTTTATTCGCAAAGCGCACACATGCGATCAATCGTAGAACCACCCAGACCTTAAACTTCCTCCTTTCCCTTGTCTTCTGAGATCTGATTGATTCCTCTGTACCTCTCTTCAATCTCTCTAGACACTGAGTTTTTTATTCCCATTTTCTGAATCGCTTTTTGCAGTTCGTTTTCTTTTTTCCGCTTTGGTTAGTGTGGAAATTAAAATTTTAATGGTTTGTGTTTAGGGATATGAAGAGAATACGAGACGACGTTTATGGCGGAGGTGGGGGTGGAACTGTTGGTAGAGGTGGCGGCGGCTCGCAATTTAAACGGCCTTTTGGTTCTTCTCGTGGAGAATCGTGAGTTTGAACTTATATCTTGCTTGTGGTTACACTGTTGGAAGTGTGTTGAAGGACACGTATTTGCTTTTTCGTTGTTTTCTAATGGTGTGTGACGAAATGAGTGTTTTTGATCATTGTGTCCTTAGTTGTGTGCTATAGGGTTTCTGCTTTTTGTTTCTCTTTTTCGAATGTTTTTATGGGTCATGTGTACGAGTTGGTTGTGCTACCTTAGTAATTAGGGGATCGTTTATGGCCTCTCTTGATGGTTATCCGAATCAGGATCTAATTACTCAGTTTGTTATACTCCTTTTTATCGTTCATACTTGAATGATTGGATAGGATTCCGATTAAGATTAGTAGAAGCTAAGGGATGATATGCATTGAAGCCTTCTCCATTTTCTGAATTTTGCATATCTAAGATGGTTTTAATATTTGACCCTTCCTTTTCCGGAGAAATGGGGGTGTCAATGGAAGCTAAGGGATGATATGTATTGAAGTGTTTTCCAATTTCTGTACTTTGCATATCTAAGAAGGTTTTAATATTTGATCCTTCCTTTTCCGGATAATGCGTGGATGAATTTTTTTGTTAATAGTGAGGTATTGTTAAAAATTTAAAGTTGCACTTGTACAAGTTTAAGTGTTATACGAGGTTGTTCTTGGGACATGTTTGAGAAAAGTTGACGGCATTTAATTTCATCTACTGTTGCTTGATGCAGCTTTGGTCAATCACAAGCTCCAATTGGAGGTGCAGGTGGAATCGTAGGTGGAGGTGTAGGAAAAGGTGGGGGTGCTGGCTGTGGGAGTGGCACGTCACAGAAGTTAACTACCAGTGATGCTCTAAGTTATCTTAAAGAAGTAAAAGACATGTTTCAGGACCAAAGGGAAAAATATGACATGTTCCTTGAGGTCATGAAGGATTTCAAGGCACAAAGGTTATTTCTCCTCTAACATTTTGCTCTATTCTTAGCAAGTGATGCTGGCTTTAATCCGTAACAATTCCATGTTCTTATGTTTTTCCTCGCAGAACGGACACAGCTGGTGTCATTGCTAGAGTGAAAGATTTATTTAAGGGCCACAACAACTTGATTTTTGGTT
Organism: Erythroxylum kunthianum; assembly: GCA_024582655.2. NCBI lineage: Eukaryota > Viridiplantae > Streptophyta > Magnoliopsida > Malpighiales > Erythroxylaceae > Erythroxylum > Erythroxylum kunthianum. The sequence continues at coordinate 2,130,565 of JANIMX020000250.1, read as the reverse complement.
TTAATACCTTCTTGCCAAAGGGTTATGAAATAACTCTCGATGAGGATGAGGCTCCACCAAAGAAAACGGTTGAATTTGAAGAAGCTATCAGTTTTGTAAACAAAATAAAGGTGGAAATATCATTTTTCTGTTTATCTGGAGTTCTTACTGCTTATTTTCAGACTATTGACTCATGATTTCTATTCTACAGAAGCGATTTCAAAATGATGAACATGTTTATAAGTCATTCCTAGACATTTTGAATATGTATAGGAAAGAACACAAGGACATAAACGAGGTCTACAGTGAGGTAAATACTCATTCTTCCTTTCCACTGTGCCCCCCTAGGATTTTAAGCACATATTTTTTAAGGAAATTTACAATTTCAATTGTTTTTTATCTAATGATCTTTCAGGTCGCTGTACTTTTTGAAGATCATCAAGATTTGCTTGATGAGTTCACCAGATTTTTACCAGATAATTCTGCATCAGCCATGGTGCAAACAGTTCCATATGCTCGAAATGCTACGCACCGAAACCCAGTGATTCCTTTACCACAACAACAAATTGACAAGGTATCTGCAGGCCGCTTTATCTCCCTCCACCAATTGATGGGTTTGACCTGGGTGATTCTATGAGATATTGTTCAGGGGCAGAGCCGCTTGTACTCCAGTGAGGGCAGCTCCCCCACTGGCCTGTGTGGCTCCGCCCCTGTGAAGGTGAATAAACTAAGTTAAAATCATTCCTACGACAATTAAGAAAGGAAAGCTTGACATCAATCATTAAGGAGCTCATAAAAATCAAATGGCTTGTTTTCCATAAACTATAGTTATTTTGTGTAATATGTCTCTCTACTGGTCTAAGAAAAAATATTTTTAGTTGTATGTGTGTGTGGGTATTATAGGTGCCACTTATTGACAAACTTTAGTTCAAACTTTTTTCTCCTGGTAAAAAAGTTCTTGCAATTAGTAAAATCCCCCCTCTCTGCCAATAAAACTTTATTCCCAGCTCAAAATTCCCCCACTGAGCTTGATTTAGCTCCTCCTGTAGTGAGATTGGTTGGTTAAGAACACATGACTGATAATGAATATCTTTTTCTAGCAACGTCGTCGAGATAGAATCATTGTTTCTCACGGTGAGCGGGATCTTAGCATTGATCGAACTGAACTGGATGATGACAAAACAACATTAAAAATACAAAAGGAGCAGAGAAGGCATGTGGAGAAGGAAAGTAGGGACAGAAGAAATCTTGATCAGGATGATAGGGAACTTGAGCATGACAGCAATAGGGATTTCAGTTTGCAACAGGACAAGAAGAAATCTGCTCCTAAGATTGAAAGTTTTGGAGCAAATTCTAATGTTGCTTCCTATGATGACAAAGGTTCATGCTCCTTTATACTTCCAGCAACTTACACATTTGACATTTCTCTGAAAGATTATTTTAGTAGGATTTTCTGATTTTATTCTAGTGTGTGAATGGAGAAGGCAAATTTATATTGTTTTCCATTTTATGTTTTCCAAAAGGTGTTATGTTTTTGCGCCCTGAACCAGTTCTGATAATCTTTATCAATACTGGCTTCAAAACAACAACAACAACAAACCGGCTTCATGGCTGTAAAATATCTTAGTTCTTGCTATCTAGCACACTAGCTTCATACTCTTTTGGGAATGAACCTTTTTTTTGGCCACATAACATTGGGATGTTCTTGCAATCTTAGAAGGATGATGGCGTCATGTTGGAGTTTTCTACATATAACATTGGTGAAGTATGGACTCATATTTTAGGGAACAAGAATAAAAGCAACATATATATTATCATCAGTTTTTTTAAACTTCATTCTTATTCTGACGAGAGTCAGCTTTTATTGTTTGTCTTCCACTGTCTGCGAATGTTTAATGAATGCTTCTGGAGATTATTTACCACTCATTTTTTAGCCTCTTTCTTGTTCTGATTATTAAAATAATTGCTGGAACATGGTTGTACAGGGCTTCAGGTTTTAATATCATGCATGTGCTGATTCTTACCCTAGAATTCTTATCTGGCTTGATTTCTTAAAGTGATAATTTTTTTAACTTTTTGTTCTTCTAAATCCTTCTGCCAGGCGTATCCAGTCAATGGTTCATCTTCTGCGAGAAAGTGAAGGAAAAATTAAGCAATTCAGATGACTACCAGGCATTCTTGAAGTGCCTTAATATTTTCAACAATGGGATCATAGAAAAGAATGATCTACAAAATCTGGCATGTAACTTATCTTGTCAAGAAAGGATATTTTTCACCATGGAAGTCATTTATAATTTTGCTTTTAAACAAGAAATTTGATAGTTATAGTGACTTGTCATCACTATAAATTTCACTGGGACCAATTCAATTTGCTATGCATGCAATGCCTTTCTTCTACTTAGTTGCCAAAAAAAGAATTGCAGTTTGATGGTCTAGTTTGGGCTCTCCTACCTTTTCAATTAACATTTCAATTCATAGCATACAAAGTGCTTATATCTCTTGCATTTACAGATGAAAATATTATTCTCAAATATTTACAAACTAAGTTTGTTACAGGTGACTGATTTAATTGGCAAATATCCTGATCTTATGGAGGAGCTAAATGACTTCTTGGACCGCTGTGAACATGATGGTATGTTTGAATTTTTTAATGCATTTGTATAATGTTCGAAGTTGCTTTTGATATCTCGTCTCTTTTTCTTACAATTGATCTTCAATCTTTCTTGCAGATGGATTTCTTGCTGGGGTTATGAGTAAGAGTAAGTTTGTAATGATGCGACTATTAACCTTTAACAGTTTCTTAACAAATTGAGGTCAGGTATATGTTAATGATCTAATATAGGCTTTTATTGATCTTACAAGAGGAATACTTTGGCTGGGTGCAGAATCAGTAGGTAGTGGTGGGCATTTATCCAGATCATTGAAGATGGAAGACAAAGATAAAGAGCATAAGCGGGAATTTGACGGAGTTAAAGAAAAGGAAAGATGCAGGGAGAAGTATATGGGAAAGTCCATTCAAGAACTAGACCTTTCGAACTGTGCACGTTGTACCCCTAGTTATCGTCTTTTGCCTGATGATGTATGAAGTTTTAACATATTATCTGTTCGTTTTGAAAATCAAGTTTTATGCCGGTGTGATTGACTTCTGTTCACTTGCAGTATCCAATAGCTTCAGCAAGCCAAAGATCTGAGCTTGGTGCTCAAGTATTAAATGATCACTGGGTTTCTGTGACATCAGGGAGTGAAGATTACTCTTTTAAACATATGCGTAGAAATCAGTATGAAGAGAGTTTGTTCAGATGTGAAGATGACAGGTAAGGTGTTTGTTGACATATGGTAGTCATAGAGTCTAATGCTTTCCTCTCTTTTTTTTGTGATATTTCTGGGTTTCTCTGTAAGGAATTGATGGTATTCCATTTTTTTCTTAGATTTGAGCTGGATATGTTGCTGGAATCTGTGATCTCTGCTGCTAAACGGACAGAAGAGTTACTCAACAGCATCAATGAGAATAAAATAGAGACTCCAATCCACATTGAGGACCACTTTACTGGTTTGTTTCGAGGGAATAGTTTTAGACGGACTTAATTTGAGATTATCTAGCTTGCTTTAGGCTGAATTTTTCATATTCAAATTTCTCTTTGTTACCAGCTTACCTGTTGCCTTTAATATTTCCATGCAGCTTTAAATTTAAGATGTATTGAGCGGTTATATGGTGACCATGGCCTTGATGTGATTGACATATTGCGTAAAAACCCAACCATAGCACTACCTGTATTGTTAACACGATTGAAGCAGAAACAAGAGGAGTGGACTAGGTGCCGATCTGATTTTAATAAGGTTTGGGCTGAAATTTATGCGAAGAACCACTTCAAATCTCTGGATCATCGCAGCTTCTATTTCAAGCAACAAGATTCAAAGAACTTGAGTACAAGAGGTGTGCTAAAGTCTATTATTTGCCAATATTGTGCGTGCTTTTTGCATGCTTTTTGCACTTGAGCTCTTCATCTAGGTGAATTAGTTCTACTGTCAGTAATGTTTTGACATGTAGGACATTATATAATACTTTTCTGTGGAAGAAACACCCATTATGCACTATAATGTGGGGTGGACAGCCATATAAATGAATCTTTGACATTATCCGTTGTCACAGTTGTGGGATATAAATGACTTGGGAATTGGGAAATACTTGGTGAACTATGATTAGTTGTTGAGAGTATAAGCGATGATTCAGCTTATATGTGGATAGGTCAGCTGTAAATTCTGTTAATTGTGTACTCCAGATGTTAAGTAGACAAGGACTAGCTTTTGGTCACAGTTTCTTTTTTAATTTAAAGCTAATTGACATCAGAATTACTTGGTCTAATGGCTGAATTACCTGGAAGACAGTTAATCAGTATCTGGAGGGTTTACTTTATTGGCATCTTAAACTTTTGCTGCAAACGGATTTCCAGTATTCTATACCTTCTCTTATATTATTATCCATTTTATGCTAAATGGTTGTTTTCTGAAACACAGCGATGGTGACTGAAATAAAGGAATTCAAAGATAAGCAGCAGAAGGAGGATGACCTTCTTCTTGCATTTGCTGCTGGAAACAAACAACCTTTCCTGCCACATTTGGAATGTGAATACCGTGATGTCAACATTCATGAAGACTTGCATAAACTTGTCGAATATTCTTGTAAAGAAGTTTGCTCAACCAAAGAACAATTCAATAAAGTTATGAGGCTCTGGACAGGGTTTGTAGAACCTATGTTGGGCCTTGTTCGTCACCCTGGTGGCACAGACGGTTCTGAAGATGCTGATAGGAATAGGGGTCCTGCCATGAACTGTGGTGGATCAACCATTGCCGAGAATGGTGGAAGCCCTGTTGCTGATCCTACTGTATTGAACTATAAACAACCAAAATCATCTGCTAGTGTGGACGAAAACATTTCACCCGAACTGGTAAACCTTAGCAAGACAAGTTATGCAAATGGAGACAGTTCACCAAAGGAAGCCCATTTTCCTGAATCAGATCATGCTTGCAAAGACAAGCCAACCTCAAATACACATGTGCTAGAAAGAGAGCACAAGGATACTGATATGAGTGACAGAATATCTGGATATAGTCGACAAATTGACTCCGTACAGGGAATGACTGATATGAACTCATCTCATATGAGTGGAGCAGAAGATGGTCATGTAGGAACCAGCACTAACTGGATGGCAGGTCTGTTTTGAATTGATTTTGAGTCTACATGTACTTTCCTTGATATTTGTTATTTGACAAAATCCAGTTATTAAGTTCTATTCAACAATTTTTGATGTTTTGGAACATTGACATTTGAAGTATCTGGTGCACTTCCATCTATGCCTGCTGGCATTGCTACCGTTGACTACAAACTCAAAACTGGCATTGATATTGGCTTTCCACTTGAGGCATGTATCTTATAATTTAATGATGCTATATGTTATGATTCACGCCAAAATGGTTTGGTTTTTATTGCTTAGTGGTTGCCATATATGTATAAATCAATTGTTTGGGATTTATGTGCTCAGTGACATGCTCTTCTTAACTGAATATTATTAATTTCCATCTCCTTTGTGCATCAGATTGGTGTTGCAAAATCAGTTTTGGCCACAAATGGAATACCAGTTGACCCCTCTAAAGCTAGTAGATATCATGAAGAATCTTGTGGTCCATCCAAAATTGAAAAAGAGGAGGGTGAGTTATCTCCAAATGGTGATTGTGAGGACAATTTTGTGGTCTATGGAGATACTAGTATGGAGGCTATTACCAAGGTGAAACACAGCACTGAAGGCATGCAGAATGATACTGGAAATGGGGAAGACTCTCATCATCCTGATGCTAGAGAAGAAAATGATGCTGATGCAGATGCTGATGATGAGGACAGTGAAAATGCTTCTGAAGCTGGTGATGATGCCTCAGGCAGTGAGTCTGATGGTGATGAATGCTCCAGGGAAGATGATGAAGATGTCGAACGTGATGAAGTTGATGGGAAGGCCGAGAGTGAAGGTGAAGCTGAGGGAACAAGTGATGCACTGCTTACTGGTGCAGATGGGCCTTTGTCAGAACGTTTTCTGTCGCTGAAGCCTCTTTCTAGGCATGTTCCATCAGCTTCGCTTGACAAGGAAAGAAAAGATTCTCAAATTTTCTATGGGAACGATAATTTCTATGTGCTTTTCCGGCTTCATCAAGTATGTAACACATTAAATGGGACATTCCTTTTTGATACTGTTAATAATTCATGGTCAATTAACTACTGTATGTTCAATTTGTCAGATACTCTATGAAAGAATTTTATCAGCAAAGACAAATTCATTTGGTGCTGAAGTGAGATGGAAAACTGCTAAGGATTCTGATTCTCCTGATCCCTATGCTAGGTGTTTTAATAGTTAGTTTTGTATTTTTACTGTCTCACTGCATGATGAATCTGTTTCGATGATCAACATTTGTTTTTATGTAGATTTATGACTGCATTGTACAATTTGCTTGATGGATCTGCGGATAATGCAAAGTTCGAAGATGAATGCAGAGCTATAATTGGGAATCAGTCATATGTGTTATTCACTCTGGACAAGTTGATATACAAGTTGGTGAAACAGGTTGGGGTACTAAACTTCATTTCCATGTATTCATGATTTGTTTTGTTTGTGGAAATATATAAATTATGGCTTCTGTTGCAGCTTCAAACTGTTTCAACTGATGAAGTGGACAATAAACTTCTTCAATTGCATGAGTATGAGAAATCCCGAAGAGCTGGGAAGTTCATTGATTCTATTTATTATGATAATGCACGATTCCTTCTTCATGATGAAAACATATACCGAATGGAATTTGTGAGCCACTTTACCTTTCTTTCTTCTGTTTACTCATAGATTTTACCTGTAGTAGTCACATGATCAACTCTTGGTTGTTTTTGGCTGCTGCTTCAGTCATCTTCTTCACCCCGTTTGTCCATCCAGATGATGGACAAAGTAATTGAGAAGCCTGAGGTGTTGCAAGTTTCCATGGATCCCAAATTTGCCACATACTTGTACAGTGATTATCTGTCAGTCTTTCCTGGGAAAAAGGAGCCACATGACATTATATTGTGCAGGTATTAACATCATACATCATACATCAGATATCCACTTTCAGGAATGTGAATGATTGTTGTTGATTGAGCATATTGTAACTCATGTTCTTCATTCAGATCCCTATTCCCCCAATTCTTTTATTCAAAAGAGTTATTTTGATATTCATATTTGTGCTCGGGATATCGAGAAGGGAATAGTTCATGGCTTTTGATGTTTTATTGACCAGTTATTCTATCCATTTTGTTAAAAAGATCAGGCTTCTGGTTTCTATACAGTACTCAAATGCATTACTTAGAAAAGATTCTGAAATTTTGTGACTAATATCTACTTTCAATTGATATGAGCAGAAACAAGCGCAAATATGCAGGGCTAGAAGAATCTTCTGCTTTGGGCATAGCCATCGAAAGTATTAAAATGTTCAATGGTTTGGAGTGTAAGATTGCCTGCAATTCTTGCAAGGTATGTTTCTTGGTGTTAAAATGTTCAATTATAGACTTGTTCAAGTTCTTTTATTATTTCTTTTCATTATTTCTTGCATTTTTTAATGCCTTGTTTTTGTTTAAAGTCCTTCTTTCTTGTTAATTTCCTTTTTTTTTGTTTCTTGTTGCTGAACTTTAATTTTTTTGGTGGCAGATATCTTATGTGCTAGATACAGAGGATTTCTTTTTCCGACCAAGGAGGAAAAAGTACAATTCATTTCAAAGGTTCAATGATTGGGAGAGGGCAAGAGTACAGCGCTTTCATAGATTCTTATCAGCCTCATGACAAATTTAGCATGATCTATTTTCGGTTCAAGGTAAATGGGGTGTCGCATCATCAATATGGTATAGCTCTCATGCTCTTGTGCTATCCATCCTCTTGAACATTTCAGAGGAGTATATAAGCATATTTCCTGCCTGTGTTTCGTTCAATGGAGGCAGTTTCGATGTACACTAATTGTCAAGTTGACAACCTTTAGAAAGTCCTGTTGTCTCAATGATGTACAATACAATCCTGCAAGGGCACAGGGGCATCATTTTAACCATCATGGTGTACATAAGGCTGATGGATGATAATTTTGTAGAGATGTGTCTATCTCCTTGTTAATCATGTGTTTGTAAGTAGGAGCAATGTATACCCTTTTCATTTTCGTTATTTCCTGCGTTTAATAGTTTTAAGGTTCCTTTCATGGGTCAGGGATTTCCAGCAGTTGAGTTAGAATACACCTGCCTTTGCAAGTGTTTGCGTTGTTGTAAAGGTGAGAGGTGGAAGTTGTTCAGAACATAGGTTAATCTTAATCTATACATATTTCCTAATTTCAATCTCATTTATTTTATGTCGCTGTAGTTTCTTTCTTTTGCTTGTATTCTCACAAAGTTATGTTCTTTTGTATGGGGAGGCTATATAAGACTAGTATTACAAGAGAGCAAGTATTGGAACTTGTTAGTTGGATTATAAATGTATTATTGTAAAAGTATCAGTTTAAAACTTAAATTTCTTATTTAGGCGGGCCAATTAATTACTTTTTTATTAAATTCATCACTCTCTTATACACAGGTGATTGTTACGGGCAGTTGTTTTCTCTTCATTTCCCAAGTTCTGATTAACGATTATTTTGTTCTTTCTAAGCTTTCTTCTTTTATGAACACTAATCTAATGAACTTACAATTTGCAAAATAAAAAAAAAATCGAAAATTGTTTAGGGAAATATGTCAAAATTTAATTGATTTCCAGTTTGTCTGTCAGTCCAAATGATAACGCAGTCATTTGACGACCAGATATTTCAACCTTCAATTAAAAAAATTAAAACAAACTTAGGCTTGAACATTGAGTTTGGTTGGATTCGTTAATCAAACAAGTTGCAATAAACAACGAAAGGATTTTGGTTTCTGGAATGTATGTTTATTTGATACTGCCCACTTTCTCAGCATCTCTTACTTGTTTACGAGGCCAAGACAAAGAACCTTTGCTCATGCCCACCTGCTCACATGTCCCCAATTGGAATATATTAAGAAGACCAAATTGTTGAACCAAACTTTTCATGGCATGTGATCCCACGTGTTCATGATGTATTCTTAACTTGCATGACTTGGAATAATCTATGCAGACACGAAATGGAGAAAGTTCCAATACAACCGAGATTTACATGCAGATTAGCCATGAAATAAATAAATAAATAAACTTTCTTTTGTATCATATAGTTAAGGAATAAACAAACAGAATCTGCATACTTCATGCTCCATTTTTTCTGACCATTTTAAGTTGCCTTCCTCTTTTTGTTTTGAGGAAGAAATCTCTCTGGTCTTTGCATATGGTTTTGCTGATAATGTGTCATTGCAGACTTGTTTTTGGGTCCATCTTTTTTTTGGTTTTGTGTCTGGTTCCAGCAAACGCTATTCGATCCATTCGTCGCGAAGTTCCATGTCGGGGGAATTATGGCATGGTTTCAAAAGCTGCATTACATATGCCGTTCAGGGAGGCAGCGGAGTATCAGAATGGACTAGAATGCCCTCCCATTGCCAGGAAAAACAGCCT
>JANIMX020000250.1:1586186-1597403 GCA_024582655.2 Erythroxylum kunthianum | reverse complement strand
AACCAACCATTATCAATAATAATAATAATCATTACTTTATCTTAACCAGTAATCATAATTATTATGATTATATTCATTCTTTCTATATTCATTCTCAATTCCATTGCCCCGGAGCAATTGCCCGCTAAATCTATGAGCTTGGATAATTACTCTTAATCGAGGAGGCCCTTTGTCCACTTAGCCCAACTCTTCTTCGTTTTCTTTTTCTCTCTCACGCCTCCACTCTTTCTCTCTCTGCACCACATCCCAGAATCTCTCCAGGGTCAAGCCTCTATCTTTACATTAGCACAACATAAACCAAACCCGTGAAGCCAAAATGGACAATAAACCTAGAAAGCGCGGTCGCAAACCCAAAAGCTCTCCTTCCCCTGAAACCATGGACTTCCAGTTCACCTCCAACGTCCCTCCAAACGATACCGTTCCTGTCCCTTCCACCACTACAACCTCCTCCGAAATTCCGGCCAACTCCGCCAGCCCTCCTCCTTCCCGAACGGGGCGAGGAAGACCCCGGAAAGTTGGGAAACAAACGGAAACTTTGGAGCAACCCAAGTCGCCCGAACGGCGTTTAACGCGACACAGCGAACAAAACGGCGAATTTTGCGCACCCAGTAGCGAGATACGGCTGAATAACATGATGGGGATGGCCGTGGCTGCGGCGGCGGCGGAGTGGGAAAACGTGGTGAAGGTGGTTCCAGCCATGGATGCGGTGGTGAAAGTGTTCTGTGTGCATACTGACCCAAACTTCTCGCTTCCATGGCAGAGAAAGAGGCAATATAGTTCGAGTAGTAGTGGGTTTATTGTTGGGAGACGAAGGGTGTTAACTAATGCACATTCGGTGGAGCATCACACGCAAGTGAAGTTAAAGAAAAGAGGTTCTGACACCAAGTATTTGGCGACTGTTTTGGCTATTGGGACTGAGTGTGACATTGGTGAGTAAAGTTTTAATTTTTCATATGTGCATAAGCTGATGTGTATTAGTTTATGCGTTTATCAAACTTTCAGTTGTTGTAAAGAGAGGGGTAGTCTGGGTGTCTTTTAGGAGAGATAATGAATGTCAAGATTTAAAGAATTGCAATTCCTCAAGGTTGGAACAGCGCGGTACGGTTTTCATTGAGCTGTCTAATCTAAGAAGGCTAATTAAAATCCTAAACGGAGCTTATATTTCTATAGTTGAGGATGAGGACAACGGAGAGAATGGAGGACAGGCCACACATTTTAATACTTTTTACCTTTGTTTTTAGTTTTTATTTTGGCTTTTCATGTAGAACGTTAGTATGAGAGAGATTCGTATTATGAGATGGGAAGAAACATCAATTTATCAATGGAGCATTTTTATTTGGTATTTAGTTCTGGTTGGTATTTCCTGCAATAATAATTAAATTTCTGAGGCAAGACACTTTTTTTTCAAGTACCACTCCTCCAACTGCTCAGGAGGGTATCTTTTCCTTTTCTTTTTTTTTTGGAGTGATAATGTTTATGCTAAGATAATTAAGTCAATGATTGTCCAAACCTGTATGTTTGAATGTCTTATGAGGTTATGGTAATGCTTACTAGTCTTTTTATTTGCGGTGCACTGAACTGTCAAAGATCAAAAGCATCGAGTATTTAGTCATGTTAACTTTTGCTCTCCTTTCTTGATGTTTCAGCATTATTGACTGTTAGCGATGATGAGTTTTGGGAGGGAGTTACACCAGTTGACTTTGGAGACTTGCCTGCACTTCAAGATGCTGTCACTGTTGTTGGTTACCCAATTGGGGGTGACACAATCTCTGTAACAAGTGGTGTTGTCTCCCGAATTGAGATACTGTCTTACATCCATGGGTCAACTGAGCTCTTAGGATTGCAGGTCAGAAAGACTGGAATTCAGCCTACTATATCTAGTGCCTCCATTTAATGTTGACTGCTAATGGATCCAATGTATATGTTTTCATTAATATTTCAGATAGATGCTGCTATAAATTCTGGAAATTCTGGGGGACCCGCCTTTAATGACAAGTGGAAATGTGTTGGTATTGCATTTCAGTCTCTGAAACATGAAGATGTGGAAAATATTGGCTATGTTATTCCAACGCCAGTCATAATGCACTTTATTCATGATTATGAGAAGAATGGGGCTTATACAGGTACCCAACTGTTGAAAATGATATAGAAACTGTTTTTTACATCTTACTAGTCATATATATGCTTACAATGCTCAGCTTGTGACTGTTCTGCTTTTCTTACCATGTTGTTGCTTTTAATAGGTTTCCCAATTCTTGGGGTGGAGTGGCAGAAGATGGAAAATCCTGATCTCCGATTGTCGATAGGGATGGGAACTATTCAAAAAGGTGTCCGCATTAGAAGAATTGAGCCAACAGGCCCAGAATTCCAAGTTCTTAAGCCTTCTGATGTCATTTTAAGTTTTGATGGAATCAATATTGCTAATGATGGGACGAGTAAGTTTTCTTATCTGCTTATCTCAGGTTTTAATTTAAATATTTCCATTAGTTTGGCTCTTAATTTTGCAATGCGAGTAATAAGTAATCTTTCATGGTTGTTCAGTCGTGTAAGACCTTGATAAAAGTTTATGACCTAGTGATGGGATTTGAATAATAGCACTCAAACAAGAATAAGAAATGAGAAGAAAATTGATCTGTATTGATTTACGAAACACCAAATGACAATAGTCTTTTGCAGCGTATTACAATTTAGGACAATAAGAAAAACAGAAAATAAGGGCCAACACCTGCAAGAGGACGGTAGCCAAACAACATCACCCTCTCCCTCACTCCCTTACCAGCCTATGACATATTTCCCAAATATTCTTTTTCCGTACCTTTCCCCTACCAAACACTCCTATTTATCATAACTAACTTCTGCCAACTCACCCCCTGCGTTCTTTTTCTGTCTTCTCGTATATACCCTCCAAATCGTGGGCCTTGGTCCCTTCATCACCCCTTCCTGATCATCTTCTCCATCACCTAGTAAAAATACCTGAGTGGATGATCCTGAAAAAATATTGAGCAGAGTTGTTTTAAATACTGCTTCTACTTGTACCTTCTCTATTGGATTTATCTAGCTCCTGTCTCCATGGTTCAAGGAATATAATGGGCTAAGACTTTCTCCAGTGCTGCATATTGTGCACAGTGTTAATCATTTTAGTTTCTCAAATTCTTCTGCTGAACAAAATGGTATTGTGTTCTGGTAAATCTTATCAGAATCAATAGCTGAGGGTGGTCACAGGACTCTACTCAAAGTAGCTTTATAAATCTAAATGTTTCTTAGTTTGTGCTAAAGGTTGAAACTTTCATTGGGGGTATCATTACTGACTTATGTTTTATATTACCTTGCATTAACCTTTTCTTTCTCTTTTTCTTTGAATTGACTTTCAGTTCCGTTCAGGCATGGAGAGCGGATAAGTTTCAGTTACCTTGTTTCTCAGAAATACACTGGGGACAAGGCTCTGGTAAAAGTTCTCCGCAATTCAAAGATATTGGAATTCAGCATTAAACTTGCAACTCACAAACGACTTATACCAGCTCACAACAGTGGCAAACCTCCTTCTTATTACATTGTTGCTGGGTTTGTTTTTACTGCAGTATCTGTTCCTTATCTGCGTTCGGAGGTGTGTAATTGAGTTTGACCTCCAATGTGCCTGTCTCTGGCATATTGGATTTAGAATTTTATTTTCTCTGTTTGTTATTCTATTGCTTGTCAGTGCTTTATCTCAGTAGTCCAGACTCTTCAATTTATAAGTCCGAAGATATTTATATTCCACTATATACAAGTTTGGCCTTACAGAGAGGCTTTGGAATTTCACTAATTTCTTGGTGGTTTCCCTTTGCTGCAGTATGGAAAGGATTATGAATTTGATGCTCCAGTTAAGTTGTTGGATAAACATCTGCATGCAATGGTTCAGTCTATAGATGAACAGGTTGTTGTTATTTCACAGGTATATCTGTCTCGTCTTTCAACCAGCTTTATTCTATGCTTTTTCCATTGTATCTTGGAGCTTACTACTTTAGGATAAGTACACGCCAATCATATGCACTGCTGGACATGGCTTTTTAGTTAATCTTTTTGATAGAGCGAAAAAAATTCACCCCATAAAGTATGTTTATGAAATTTGTGCTAGGTGCTTGTGGCTGACATTAATATTGGGTATGAGGAGATTGTCAACACTCAGGTATTTGGCTTGATGTAGTTGGTTATATTAATTAATGTAGCTTCTGTTTTTACGTTCACTAATTAAAATCTTTGTTGTACCTGCTATAAAGGTTCTCTCTTTCAATGGCAAACCTGTGAAGAATCTTAAGAACTTGGCAGACATGGTGGAAAACTGTGATGATGAGTTTTTAAAGTTTGACCTTGAATACCAGCAGGTTCTCTAACTCTCTCTCTGTGAATTTGTGTGTGGGACACCTCAATGCATACATATTGTATACTTCACACGTAGGAAGCGTTCACTGATTTTGAAACTCATTGTGCAGATTGTGGTTCTGCAGAACAAAACTGCCAAAGCGGCAACATTAGATATTCTTGCAACACATTGTATACCTTCTGCTATGTCTGATGATCTCAGGACTTGAGAGAAGATTTAGACCACAGAACAAAGGATTACAAATTGGTTGAAGAATGAAGCCAATGTAATGAGGATCATGTCCATCTTCGATGGTCAAGTTTGCTCATCTTGTTTGAGAGTTCATCATTATACAAAAGGACTTCGTTTTTCTGAGAGTAGCAGCCCTTGCAGTTAAAAAATGATATGTAGTTCTTCAGTATGGAAGAAAGGTCCATAGGATCTGTACGTTTATCTGTTTAACAGTTAGGTATGTGCCAATCAAAAGTTCAGAGGGCCATGTATTGGTACTCTCTCCGTTTTATTTGATATCAGGATGAAGAAAGCAGGGAGGATTTTGGTAGTCTCCAAGATATAGAAGGATTTTTTTAATTATTTTTTTTGGGTTATGGGGACTTCTGTGGTAGAGGAGACTTGAGCCTTATATACGATTGTGCGTCTATCTGATTTAGCATAAGATAAGATAATTGTAGACGTTGAATGACCACTTTCTAAATGGGAAGTTCTTCCATTCGGTTACGACCTTATCAACCGCAGTCTGCTAACTAACCAGTACTGGGTAACTCCATTATTTATTTTCCTATTCTGATCAATACAAGCACTTGAACGCAAGTTGGTTAAATGCGTAATGCAGCTCATCATCCGTATTGCTCATAGGATTGTTAATTGGCCTTTTGCATGGAATACCATAGTTTCGCAGGATTTGGCAAAGACGCATCCTCTGTTTTAAGGTGGTAGAGTGGGGTTGGTAATGGCAATCAAGTATCAAACTCATCTTGGAGTAGGATCCGTACTAAAGAACAACGTTATTTGCACCGGCTGTGATGTATCCTTGTTTATATACAACCAACCTATTTCGTTGGCAACTAACATGAGCTTTAACATTTTGTACACTAGTATACTTGCAACCAAGGGAAGGAGTCCTGGTTTCATGGAGACCCCCATATAAGTAAAAACTGACCCTTGTTCTATTCAAGGAACCTTCTGACCTTGCCAATAAACTAGACTTCTTCATTTTTGTAGCTTTTCAGCAAAGGAACCTTCTCCGAGGATGGGCGATGTTCTGGGATCCCTGAATCACAATCCTGACTGAGCTCTTCTTTGGATTTTCCCCACATTACTGTATAGAATCCAATGGATATTATTGCTGCTCCAATGAGACTGAAAAATATATATATACATATACAAAAGTATGGTGTCAAAGGTGCCATATAAAAACAAGAGAACAGATCATTGTAGCTCTTTTCCTCTCTGCTTAGTTTTCAAAAGGTGAAGGTGGAAGATTACTAAAACCATAAACATGAGTTTTTGACAAGAATTTTGGACATTTTCTGAAGTTCCGTACCTGCCAAGGTGGAGAATATCACCAAGGAACATCACACCCATGCCAACGGCGATGGCAATGGACAATGGCTTGAACATTGCCACGAAGAAAGGTCCCTTCAAGTGCAGGGCCCATGTGTGAACAGTATTGTTCAAGCAACACCCAAAGAGCCCCTATAGAGTATAGACACAAAAAGGGAACCAAAAAGAGACAGTCAAGTACTAGAAAGTGTAGATACATGGTACCCTAAGCAAATTCTTCCCCTTTATCGACTTCCATTAGTCTCTCAGCGAGCAAAAGATTGAGGCCAATGCTACATTTGGTCGCACTATCCAAACACTTGAAGTTCCTTCTGTAAGTAGAGCCACAACTGCTGCTATCATGCCCACGGACAAATTGTAGAAGAATACCACTGTTAGCTCTGCTGGGTACTCCTTCATAATTTGCGTCTATATAGTGTTACAGACTGTTCAGTTTTCACTTCAAACACTGCCAAGTTCATAAATTTACACTGAAAATGTAAAGCCCTGGAATTTTGAGCAAGACAATACCTGAACAATGTACCATAAGGGAACTAGTATATACTCTGCTGTGAGGAAAATGCTGCCAAGGACCCAGTTGGTGTTTGAAGAGCGAAGACGGTGATCAAGTAAATTGGATGATGGTGAAGCTATAAAAATAGGTGGGCCTTTGTAGAAAGTCACTACAAATGCGCCTGTTATTGACACAATGGTGCCCAAAACTTTGGCCTGGCTACTTGTTCTTCTCAAAGCAACAGTTTCCATCCTTTCCATGGGAATATTCAAAGTTAGAAGTGGTCCACCAAAAGTATAGATAACTTGTAAGAGCGGAAGGCACTAATGTCTCAATCAACCCACAAATGGAGTAATAGTCATCATTCATTATCATTCAACTTTTGAAGCTAGACACCAATCATCAGACAATTTCATCTATCCTCACATGTACTAGTATTCAATTGGTTAAGTAACTAATTAGATTATGACAAAAAGGGAAGATGCAGCTTCTATTTGATTGCTCTCACTGACATCCGCAGACAACCTCCATTCAAACATATGGATGTTCAACTTGGAATCAAAGCTCGACTTCAATAGATAGCGGGGCCGATTAGTAACGTTTAAGATGGCCATTGCTAAACAAACTGAAAGCACAAATATTAGCTGAAAACAGAGACAGCAGAATAAACGTGGCAGAAGTAGACATCTGCTCTAAGAAAAAAAAAAGAGGAAAATTACCTTTGGTCAACTTTAACAAAAAAAGGAACAAACACGTGAAGTCACTTCACAGAGGAAACCAGGTTGAAGGTTTACGCCAATGAACTTAGCAGAAGCAAACAGAGAAATTAATGGAATAGGTCACTACCTGAAAATGATAGCAAGTATGAACGTAAAAGCTGGTGTCAGGTTGCTGATCGCTGAAGCTAGCGTGGGTGAACTGTAATTAATCCCTGTGTATCCCATGATTTGAGATGAACTCCTGCTCCACAACCCAACAAATCATGATTGATAAGCCTTTCCTTTTCAGTTGCACATATAATTACTCAACAATCCCACAAAACCCACTCTTTTAGGCTTCAAAAATCTACACACACAAATTCAGTTAAGTAATATTTACCCTATAAGCCCAAGAAGAGCAATTTTATACAGTATAGAGAAGCTGAGTGGAGGAAGCACTCTTGATCTGCGTAAGAATCGAAGCACATGTATTTAGTTCATTAAATTAATCTTGTTTTCTCCAAAAAAAACGCACATAGCAGGTGAGGTGAAAGAGAGAGAGATAGGGACCTGTAGGAGATGAAAGGAGCGGGAAGGAGAACAAGAGCAGCAATAGCATAAGCATATACAACAAAAACAAGGTAGCTCATGCCCTTCATAGTTGCTGCCTTGAAAAGTGTGTTTAAGCCCACATTGACACACTCCATTGTCACCATCACTGCAAATGGCAACGCATCTCTGTAACAGTACCTCTCTGCCATGGTTATGCACCTCTCTCTCTCTCTCTCTCTCCACCCCAGAACACTAAAGCACAAAACAGGGGAAGAGATAGAGATTGTCTTGTATAAAAGAGAGAAGATGGAGGAAGGTGATGCTTTTTCTTTCCAAGAGACAAGAGTTGACAAGTTACTGCAATAATAACAAGGTTTGCATTTTATTATTGTTGTAGTCACAATCATACAACTTGTAACTGTGGTTAAATAGTGTGAAAGGAATCTTTCACTAAATTGATTATTGCACGCTTATATACCCATGTTTCTGGTTATTGATCCTTCATCTACAGTTATCATTTCATTGGTCAAGAAACATAACATTTTTTAGAACTTGGGGTTAATTATTTACCTTCAAGTCGATTCATACCAACAACTTCTTCATTACAAGACAACTGGATTATGTATTAACTTCGGGGGAAGGGAAAAACAGAAAGGAAAAGGAGAAACCATATTACTCCAATGCATTAGGTTGAAAGGATTTGATTTACAAAGTTACATAAGATGGATTGAGCTAAGGTGGATTAGTGATTAATAGATAAATGGGATTCATTCGTGTTCTTGTGCCAAGCACGCGTTTCTCATCCATGACCATGACAAGGGTCTCATTCTCACCATCATCTTTTCTTAAAGGACATAAGTGGTCCACATCGCTCTGTAATCTATATCGGTCAGAATTCACAATTCTTTATTTGGACTTCCATATCTTGTCCATTATTGGACTAAAGAATCAACGGAGAATTATCGTTAACCGTTTAAGCACAATTTGAGTACAGAATCATTGCCTTTTTAGTCTGATAAGAGCATAATGCTTACTCCTCTGAAATGGTGTTTTCAGTTGCACCAAGCCTTTTGGCACCCAGTTCAACAACTCATGCCAATTTGGTCAAAACTGAGTTTGTTTTTGTTGTTGTTACGAAATAGAAGAATTTCTAGCTAGCTAGCTAAAGAGGAAGTTCACTTTAGAAGCAAAAAGAAAAAAGAGGGGTTATTATTGGGGTTCATCATTAAAGAATAGTGACCAATTAATTTTTTTTAAAAGGAGAAATAACAAGAATAAAGGGAAAGAGAGTCATTAAACCGAACCCAAAGAGAAAAAGAAGGCATTCCTTTAAGTTGGACAACATTCACTCCTTCAAAACAAAACAAAAAGACAGGAAAAGCTGGAGAAAACAGAGAATTGAAAGCAAGACTTTCAACTTGAAATACAGAGTATGAGAGGCTTTATCACTTCTTGTGGGATAAAAATCCTCCACTTGAAGCAAAGAACAACTCTCATCTTCTATTTATGGTTTGATTAATTAATAACCCTTTAGTATTATGAAACACCAAAACTAATCAAAACTATGTGATTTTAATTTATGTTAACGCAATTGTATTATTATCATTGATTCTTTCTAATTATCATTTACTTATTTACGATCAATTTTAGTTTTCATATTTACCATCAATAATATCGGATACAATTACAACAATTAGATATGGAAAGATATTTAATGAAATCAAAGACTTCAAAAACTATTTTTTTACATCAACAATTGTTATTGTTATTGGTTTATACCTTACAATCAATTTATCAAATGTAGTTTAGTGACATAATTATTTAAGAGATTCTTCATTTTATGCATATCCAAATATTTATGATAAAGTTCATGAGATAAATATATATTCTAGATAAAATTATGATGAGATCATAATTAAGAAATTCATGTTGCATTTATATAGTATCCCTATATTGTTCTTAGTCGATGTTCTATTAGGATTGGATATTAAAAGAGCATAAAATATTAGCATATGTTATGTTTCTTCCATATGAAGGAAGTAGTCGATCATAGACTAAAGTATAAAGGTACTTAAATAATTGTGTGGGTGTTTGTTAGAGAATAAATTCACTAAACTGACCCCATATAAGAATTCTATTTGGAACATTACTTATATCTCTATAAAAATTCTCATTATGATGATTGTATTAGTGATTCTTTAGTTTGAGATCTAAAGTATCTCAAACAAGGATTCTTATGTTTTGATATTACTTATGAGTTATTCTATTCAAGGATAGCCCGATCAATAGTTATTAAATATAGTATAAACTATATGTAAGTAGTTCAGTGATCAATATATGATTTATCACTATACAAGAAGAATATTTTGTTGTTCTCAATTAGTATTGAATCGAAAAATTCTTAACTAAGTTGAAATGACACTTTGAAAATAGTTTTAAAAGTATCATTAATATAATCAATTACTAATAGTAGAGCATTTATATACTTATACTCAAATAGAGTAAACATTAATTTCACGTTCTATATCTAATTAGAATATTGTATGATAAAATGATTGAATTATACAAAAAAAATTACACACGAGATGGTTAGTCAAAATTAATATTCTTGAATGGCTCAAAACCCCTTTAACTTGAATATATTTTTTATCTTAAGTTAATAGGGCCTACTTAAATAAATTTGTGTAATTTAAATAAGCAAACTTATGATCACATGAATTTAAAGGTAAGATTAAAAATATCGTATAAAATATATTTTGATAAGAGTTATCACCTAACATGTATAGGAGACACATAAGATGTGGTTAATAATAATGTTATCTACCTAATTTAAATTTTGTTTGTTTATTAAGTGACTCAAGATCAATTAAATTTAAAAGAGATCTTAGCTTACTAAAGAGATTAGAGTAATATTTCTTAAATAATAGTGACGACTATTATTTCGAATAAAACAGTAGGAGTAACTAAATACATAATTAAAGTCCTGATCTTATTTAGATGTCATGATATATAACTAATTACTTTCTTTTCTTTCTGAGTAGCATATTACCTTTATTTAGTATAGTTGATATTAAGTTTTAGTGAAGTAAATGTTTTAGACATATATTAGGTTTGAGAAGAGTTTTCAAAGTTAGAAAGGAAACTTGTACGTTCAATATGTAATATTGTTATTAATCCCAGTTGAGTATTTTGGTGATAAAGTTTTAGAGATATGTTAATATCATATAGATGACAGAATATAATAACATTTTAAGTTGACTAATGTCTTATAAACTATAATGACAACATATAAGATAAATGTCAATACTATGATAGCAAGATGCAAATAGTTGCATAAGGTTGATTTAAGATATCTAATACTTATCAAGTATTAAGATATCAATTATTCTATAGCTTATATATGCATTGACTTTAGAAGTAAATTGATAAGAGTGAAATTGCATATGTTTTACATGTAGTTGTCGAGTGGAATTACATGTGAATTAGGATTTTTAGTTTGTTATTGCATGATTTCATGAGTGTTATGTTTGTTTGATGTATTTTTATGTTGC
>JANIMX020000250.1:1477112-1488772 GCA_024582655.2 Erythroxylum kunthianum | reverse complement strand
GACTTAGGTCCGATGAAAATGAATTGAAATGTGTGAATTGACTGAATGTGATTGTTGCATGTCATTGCACGAACATGTATAATCACTAAATTAAATGTTGTGACCTTGAGGAACCACAATTACCAACTAGAACGAAATCTCATATTACCGACTGGAGCGAAAGCTCATGTTGTGCACAAGAGCCATGAGCTCTATTACTGATTGACTGGACAAATGACCGAACCCAGTGTCCAAAAAGGAAGCGGGTAACTAATATGAGGATCGGTCACAACTAAGAGCTAAAGAAATTAGTCATAGGTGCATTTGCATTTCATTTATGCAAAAATATGGTTTGTGAAACTTTTTGCTTCTATTGATGCGACATTATTGACTGATTGTTATGTCTCTGCTGTATTTCTGTATGTTGTTATGCAAACATACTGAAGTGAACACATCAATGATGGTTCGCTCACTAAGTTTCTCAAACTCACCCTAAATTGCGATGTTGTTTTCAGGTATCTGAGGAGATCTCTCGTATAATGACATTTGAAGTGGTTTAGTTTTGGGTCCAAGAAATGGCTCAAAGGTCTGACAGCTGATGTCTTAGAAGTTGGGTCAGAATTATTTTTGTCTGTGTATTTTTGGAAAGAACCGTAGACTCTTTTTGTTGCCTAGACTTTGTTTCAGTTAAATGGAAATGGAAAATTTTAATTGGTATTTTTCCGCATTACTATTAATGAGTTTCATTTCTGTATGATGCCGCCACTGTTTGTTTTTGAGTGTTCTAACACACCACATTCATAAGGTATGCACTCGTATGTCCTCAGGATGTACGGATGTACGCTTTGCGGGAGTGGGGTGTTACAATAGTACTAGGCATAACTATAAAAGAAATAAATATTTCATCATACAATATCTTATATTGTATTTTTCTCCTTACATAAATCCATAATCTTGTGGAATTTTGTTGTGAAGATATTCACCAGAGAATCTCACTCCCTATAGATAAATGAAAAGTGTATATCACACCACATTGATCTCATTGAAGTGCTTTAACATTTTTAATGCTTAATTTGTACTCATATTTAAACACTTTCAACTTTTACAATTTTTAAACCAATATTGCATTTAATATAGGACTATATCATATAAAGTCATTAGTAATACAAATATTTAATGTTTTATGAATTATTATTCCATACAACACATCATATGTATAAATTTAACAATTCAACACCATCATCATTCTTTCACCAAAGATTGATTTCGTTTTTCTTCAACTTAATAACTTTCACAAGTTTTATATGATTCATGATCAAAAGGATAAATATATTCTTATATATAAATTTATGATTCTCATTATGTTGATTTAACCAACATGGCATGAAAGGATAATCTCTATTATCCAACTTTGTATTCTTGAGACTTATGTTAAGCATAAGTCTCATTTGGTCTAAATACATAAAAACTATTTGTGTAAATTTGGATCAACTACTTTTTCTCAATAATGTATTTCTTATCATGTCTTAAATATTATAATAATTTTGAATCTAAATTCAGTATCAAATACTAATAAGCATGCAGTGCAAATATATATGATCTTTATTATATCATGTATAGGCAAGAAAAGTCATGCAATCATTTCTTATAATGATAACTATTATCATTCTATACTAAATGCCTTCAATTGTAGTTCACGTTTATGCTTTTAGTAGAGTAAATTGAATGAAACAATTTTATGAAGGTCCTATACATTTTAGCTCTACTCTATGCAACCTCTTGCATCTTGTTATCATGGTGTTGACATACATGTTACATGTTGTCATCAAAGTTCATGAGACATTAGTCAACTCAAAATGTCACCCATATTATTTTAACTTATCTCTAAAACTTTGTCACCAAATCCTCAACAAGGATTATAGCAATATTACATAATGGACATACAATTCTTTTTATCAAAATTTTAAAACTCTTCTTAAACATAACATTTGTCCAAGAAATTTGGTTCACTAACTTAGTATCAACTATCCTAAACAAGGTAAATTTCACTTAGAACAAAATATAAATGTAAGAAAAGCAAGTAATTAATTATATGCCATGACTACCAAATAAGATTAGAACTTTAATCATATATTTAATTACTCCTATTATTTTATTCAAAATAATAGTCCTCACAACTATTCAGAAAGATTCCTCTAATCTTTTTAGTGGGCCAGGATCCCATTTAAATCTAGTTGACCTCGAGCCATTTAATAAATCAACTAAACTTAAATTAGGTTGATAATATCATTATTAATCACATCTCATGTGACTCCTATATTTGTTAGGTGACAATTCTTACCAAAAATATATATTATATGTTGTTCCTAACCTTGCCTCTAAATTCATATAATCATGAATCACTCATCAAGATTATACAAATTTTGTTAAGTATGACCCATTATTTAAGATAAAATATATTTAGGTTAAAGGGGCTTTGAGTCACTCAACAAGCCTTACATTAAATAAAAATCTTGTTTTATTGTTAAATAATGGAAGGAAATAATCACGTTCTCAATGTGTACTTAAAATTGTTTATCTCATCAAACACAAAATTATATGTAAAATATCATACATATGAAACAACCAATTTTAATTATATATATATATATATAAACGAAAACATTAAATCATTTAATGTTTCTTCGAGTTCATCAAAACCTGAAAAACTTGGTTTTTCAGTAAGTCCGTATTTGTGATAAACATCTGTGGAGTCATCTAAAAAGTTGTTGACTATTTCATAGTCATTAGTGGACTCTTCTTCTTCTTATTCAATATAAGAAACGATAGAATAGATTGAGGAAGTCTCAGAAACATCAGAAGATATTTCTATCAAGTCTAAGTTTGTTGTATTAACAAGTTGTGCGCTACGAGTATATAAGTTTTTCTTGGAAGGGCAAGCGCTAGATAAGTGTCCTGGCTTATTGCAGGCGTAACAAGTGATCGTGTTCGGATAAGTCTTAGTCGTTTTGTGTTTCCGAACATGGCGAGTCTTGTTTAACAAAGGTCTTTTGCCTTTGACCTTCTAGCATAGTAGAATTTTTTAGGTTGTCTCTTTGGTTTCCCTGTGAGTCTTCTGGAAGTAGAAGGACGATGAGTGGTTGCACCATACTCCTGTGGAGTATAAATAGTAGAACAGAAGCCATAGTGTTGGCTTTTGAGAAGTTTTTGAGTATGGATATAAGTGCATTTTTCTTTGAGTTTAGTCATAATATGTTGTATCCTTGTACCAATGTTGTCATACAAATGAGGAATATTGGAAACAGTCCAAGCTGTATGTATTTCTTTTCCTAAATCTCCAGGAAGTTTGGAAAAGAGTCTTTCACCCATAGCAGGGTTGCAGTAGTTTCCTGAAATGGAAGAGAGTGCTAAGAAGTCTAAACAAAATTTCTTTACAAATTTCCAATTAAACAATTGGATTTGTTCGAGGTCTCTCATAGCTTCTTGCTGTCGGATTGTGAGACCAGAGTTAGCATCCCTAGCTGTAAGGAGACGATGTATTTGGAAACAAAAGTTTTGGATGTTATTTCCAAGTTGAGATGTCTGGGCTACTTGCTCAGGAAAATTTCGCTTGAAAGATTCCCAGGCTGCACGAGCAGTGTCGCCTAAGTAATTCTCACCAATCTGGATCATTTCTTCTCCAGTGGTTGTATCATAGGCATGTTCACGAGTATAAGTGCGTGTGACATTGGCTGTCCACTGAGTGATGTATGTATCCATTAGTTGAGGATCAACCTCAGCGATGTTAAGTATTACTTCGTCCTTGGTGAAGAAAGAGAGTTCAGCAGGACATCTACGGCCAGTAGTTCTTAAATTAGGATTGTTGTTGGTGTAGATGTCTACTTGAGTGCGAGGTGGATAACCTCTGTTATAGTCGTAAGTTTGCATAGGAGTGGAGGAGTCAGGAAAACGAACTTGATAAGGAGTTTCTGGCTGAGCAGTAGCATATGATTCCATTAAGTGGACCAAGTCTGTCGAAGAAGGAGTTTCTGTGGCGAGGGACTGAGTTTCTGAATTTGAGCTTGTTGGGTTTTCACAAGCGAGAATATTCTTATGTTCATCAAAACATAACGAATACTCAGAGTCTAAATTTCCCTTAAGTTTTTCACTGTACTCTAACTGGCACAGTTCTTGGGGAGTGAAGTATTGACCTATGTCCTTTGTAAAGTAAATATAAGTGATAGGTTCTGGTAGGGAAATACTTGTCATCATGAGGAAGTTTAACCGAGAAGTTGAAGCACGCGAAGTGGTTTTAAGTTCATTTACCACCTCTTGTTCTGCAGAAGGTAAATCTTCTAAGTTACTTTCGCTTGAGCAAAAAGGAGTATAATCGGTAAACCGAACAGACATACTACCACTAGGATGTTTATAAGTCAAAGAACGAGTTGGTCGAAGAGTAGGCTACTGTTGTGAATTTAAATCTAACGTCTATTCTGTTCCAGCCAAAGTTGTAGAGTCAAACTTTCGAGGGGGAAGAAATGTAACTCCTCGAGAAGTTAATGACGCAATCATTTCGTCTAATTGGACTTTATAATTTGTCCTCATGGTGTTGGTTGTGCGGCCAAGAAATACTAATTCCGGTTGGACATTATATCCATCAAAATCGTCATAGCCTTGAGTTTGAATCATGACTTTGATATGTTTAGCAAAATCAGAGATAGTCATGGTAAAGTTTGGACAGATGTAGGTTAAAGCTAAATTCTCATTTAGATCAGCTTCTATGAGTCCGATGATAGCTTTTTCTGGATTGGAGAAACGACTATCATAGAGTACAACAAAGGCTTTAGCACCTATATGTTGTCGAGTAAGGCCACGAATACCTAAAATGAAAAAGCCCAAGTGGATGTATTTATGTTTTCGTGCAAGGAGTTGTTGTGCTGGAGTAGGGCTCATTAGAGTCAGATGCTCTCGAGCACTGTCAGGAACTTTTAAGGCTTCAGTTCGCTGATGTCGAAATAGTGCAGTAGTTGGAGTTAGGAAACCTAAGCCATAGAGTTGTCGAGGAGACAAAGTAGTAAGTTGTGAGTTGGAGAAAACATTTATGTCTTGGTCAACATTAATCAGTTCGTCAAGACTGTGATGTCCCTCTCCTTGTTGATCTGATCGTCTTAACATGAGATCAATCCAAGAGTTCCGAGAAGTGGATTCAAGTAAAGTACGAGAAGTTCCTGTCGAACGAGAAGTACCGGGAAAATGTGATGCCATTTTATTGTGGATTAGGTGGTTGGGAAGAAGATGCTTCAGCAGTTATGGCACCTGGGAGTTGTCCGTAATAGAAATATTTGCGAGAGAGAGTAGTAAGACGGTGAACAGGAGTTCCTAAACATAATTTAGATAAATCAAAATTGATTTTATCTAATATATTGGTTACAGAGGGATCTGTTGTCGGAACTTTGAGTCTGTTTAGAGTTTGTTCAATCTAAGTGATTCTGTAATGCAAAGTGGTGAGTAGGCCAATAACAGTATTGTTTTGTTGCATTAATTGTTAGTCTGTATGGGAAGTAGTATCTACTATAAGAAAACCTTCATGATTTGGAAGTTTAGAAAAACTTTTTGCCTGATTGACAGCTAAATCATACCAAGAATTATGAAAGTGAAGTTTTGTTAAAAGGGTCATCAGTCATTGATGTTGTAAATCACAAAGTTGTTGTTGAAGTTATTTAAACTGAGTTTCAACCAAAGTATGTAAAGAACAAAGTTGTTCACTTACACTGGAGGAAAGAGTTTGTGGACACTGTTTCAAAAGTAATTCTTGAGTTGTTTTTAGTACAAAACGATTATTGGTAATATCTGTCAAAAGTTTATTTTTAACCTTTAAAGCTTGTAAAAGGTTATCACAGAGTCTGTAAAACTTTTCTTGATGAAAATTTAAAGAGTCACCAAGTGAGAGTAATAAGTCTGTAAAACTGTTTAAATGCGGAGAAGTAGAATGTAACTGGTGTGAAAAAGTGTTTGGTGGCCCAAAATGGCAAACCAAATGGTTTTGATCTAAAGTAATTACGGATTTGGCAGAAGTAGAGATAGCTAAATCTAAATAATCAAAACGTTTCATGAAAAGTAAAAACTTTTATTTAATCTTATTGATAGAAATCATACATGTCATACTGGGCATCCAGGTATACTAGTTGGATGTCTACAAGTAAATACTCATATAATAAGTTTTCAATAACACCATCATCATAAAAGTGCCAAGCTAAGGCAAAGTTGGGATATGAAGGAAGTGACATAAAGTTGCTTGCTGAGTATCACAAGTCCAGAAAAGTAGCAAGCTCTGATACCAATTTTGTGGAGGGTGGATCTGAAAGAGTTAGTGATGTTGCTCAAGAAGAGTTGTTGTAACCAGGAGGAACAAATTCTGGAGGATATCTAAAGACCAGATCTAGATCTTCCAGAGGTAGTGAAGTAGGCTCCTGTGAGGAAGATGTGGATCCTGAGTCAGTATTGTAATGACTTCTTGATGTTGGTCGTTCGAAATGAGAAAGATAAAGTGACCTTCTTTCTCTAGGTGTGAGTATTGGTTCTGTTAAAGGAGATGGAGGAGGACGGAGAGGAGTAAGTGGTTTAGGCTGAGTTTGAAACTCAAAAATCTTTTGATGTGCTAAGTCTAATTTTACTTGTCGAACCAGTCGGAGATAAGAACTGGTAGAGTGATGTTGAACTTTTCTGAGTTATTGAGTAAGGTAGTTTATCAAACGGTGACAATCCTTCACGGTTTGTATGTTATGGAAGTTTATGTAATGGAAGTGCGAGGGAGTTTGGATGTTTTGTATGCAATACTGGTAAGGACTGAGGTCGTCGTAAATAGGATTAGGAAGGTGCACAACTGGATCTAAGGTTAAACCCAAATAGGGAGTAGAACCATGGAAAGCGTTTGACATCTAATAGCTATAGCAAGAGAAGCAGGTTAAATAAAACTTAACTTAAAATTGTAGAATTATGGCGAAGAACTTATCTATGAATAAGAACAATATAAAAAAAAGTAATTAAGGAAGTACCTTGTAACAAATCCGTAAACTCAATGCCCCACGTAGTTGCTGCTGCACAAGGGACACACCTTTGTCTAGGGAGCTAGCGATAACGCAACACAGGCCTTACTACTATTGTTTTGAGGATGAGTTACCAAATAAGTACTTAAGTCAATTAAGTCCTTTTGTTCTTAGTTCACAGATAGTTCTCCAGAAAGTTTAGCCAAGAAGATATGAAATCATTCTTATATTCAAAAGAGTAAAACAAGTTTACAAAGTAGAAGATGGAAAAACTTAGAAAGCTAGTGAGAGGTAGGAGAAAATAGTCGAGTGATTTCTTTTCTGTGTGTCTTTGTGTTGAGGAGAAAGTCTTCTTAAATAGACCTCCAAAGATTCCTTTCTGTGAGGGTCTCCGAGTTGTCAAATATGCTTTGTCATGTGCGTCTGCTCTGAGTTGTCAAGTCTGCTTTGTCATGTGTGTCTGAGTTGTCAAGTCTGCTTTTTGTTTTCTTTTACAAAGTAAAAGATAGTCTACATGACTTTGCTTTATCAAAAGTGGTCGACATGACCTAAAGTTTGAAAAGTAAAGTTGAGTGTCGGTAGAAGACGCCAAACATGCTGAGTTGTTTTCTACTCGGGAGTCTCTAGACAACTCATAGTGGGAATGAGGTCTGTGACAGCTTGTTCAGATGTGACTGAAGGTGTCGGTGTCCCTATAGATAGTGTAGGAGTAGGTGTACCTCTGGGACTACCACGTGCTCTTGCTTCGAGATTACGGAACAAAGTTGTCCAAGTTCTATTGGTTTTGACTTCAGGAAAAATTATGAAGGGAGATCCATAAGTCATTTTCCAATAAATTTTTGATACCAAGTCTTCAGCTACCAAGATAAAAGTGTGTTCATCCGAAGAGGAAAAATAAAAGTTGTGGAAAGTTATATTGGCACCAGCCAATTGTATTTGTGCTAAGGGTAAGGATGTCATGAGTCCTTCCTTTGGCATGAAGTCTGTATCTTCCACAGAAGAATAGGGGAGTTCACTTTGTGATTGAGGTAGAAGTTTTACAATGTGTCTAGCAGGATCATAAGTTGTAGACTCCCAAAGTGAGATAGTTGAATCTATGATGCCAACAATTTCTTCACAAGTTCTGGCTATTAGCTATTGGAAAGGTTCTTGTAAAACGTCCGGTAGTAAGGGTAAAGTAGTAAAGTCTTCACATTGAAAAGAATCCATTAACCCCAAAGAATAAAACAAAGTAGGATTCATTTCCACATCTTTGTATTTATGAATTGGAAAAATGTCTATGGTTAAATGAACCTTTCGGATAGAGTATAATAGTTGGCACCGACAAGGTTTGTAGTGAGAGCAAGAATCAAACCAGTGATTGCAAGGTTTTTTATTGTTAAATTCCAAGTCATAAAGGATATTCATGCCTTGTAGTAAAGGGAATTTCTTTTTGTGGGCATGTTCCATAAATTCCACTGCTACAGCAAAATGAGTAGGAGTGAGACCTTGTAAGTACAAGTTAAGTGTATAGAAGTGGGGTACTAGAGGGACAGAGTGTTTGTCTGATTGAGTGGTAGTGGGTGTCTGTGAGGAAGAACTGGCTGTAGCGGCATATGTCACCAAGGGTTGGACAAGAGCCTTTTGGCTAGGAGGAGCACTAATATGGTAAGTAGGTCCAACTTGAGCTTTTAGTTGTTCATGAGCCTCAGTCAGAGAGTAGTAACCCTTAAATTGGGCTTGAGGTAGTCGGCTGAGGATAGGCTTTAGTTCATCCCAAGAATACTATAAACTAGCCTGAGGAGAAGTGAATAAGCAGTAGCACAAGTACTTTTTACCTTGTGGTTTTGCTATTGTTGTCAGAAAGTAGTTTGAGAGGGCATTGATGACAGCAAGTTCCAGATGGCAACCAGTAGTGGTAGTTGGAAGGTTCCAAACATTGTCTATTAAAGTTGTCTGAATGTCATCTAAATGTTCTCTATCTGGAGTTGAAAACTGATGTTGTACATTGTCGAAGACTTGAAGTTCTTGTGCTCCGAAGAAACGTAACTCCTCGAGAAGTTAATGACGCAATCATTTCGTCTAATTGAACTCTTCAATAAAATATTGTGAGTTTGGTACCAAGAGCTACATTAATGCCTTATTAATGATGGATTCAAGATTTCTCATGTTGACATTTTCTTGTTTTCTCTTAATACTAGTATTTATATTTTTTTATCTCCTTGTTTACGTTGATGATAGTATCCTCACGGGTGATAGTTCAACTATAATTAATCAGTTCATTGATCGACTTTTTACATAATTGTCTCTTAAGGATCTGAGACATCTCTCATATTTTCTTAACGTTAATTTATCCCTTATCAACATGGTATTTTATTATCCTGAGGATGTTACATTATGGATCTTCTCACTTAAGCCCATATGTTAGATGCCAAACTTATTGTTATTCCATTTCCTACTAATTTATCGCTCAGTTTATACTATGGCACGCCATTTTTTTATCTGGTCGATTACTACACTCTTGTTGGTGGTCTTCAATATTTTTCACTTACTTATCCAAACATCTTTAATGTGGTGAAAAAATTATCTTAGTTTATGCACAAAGCAAAAAAAATTGTTGGATATAATAAGAAATTAAGGTATAATTTGGTTCCATACGTAGCAAAATAAAAGAAAAACATTTTTCATTCGATTTTTTAAAAGTCAAGATCTAATACATAAAACATAATAAATTATAAATTATAAATTTGTACCTTATTATAAAGTGTGATCCTTTTCCTGGGATTCCCTTGAATCGTCTCTAAAATTAATTCATCACAACTACTATAGTTGCATACGTATTCAACCTTTGACAGTATCT
This sequence comes from Erythroxylum kunthianum, assembly GCA_024582655.2. Lineage (NCBI taxonomy): Eukaryota > Viridiplantae > Streptophyta > Magnoliopsida > Malpighiales > Erythroxylaceae > Erythroxylum > Erythroxylum kunthianum. The sequence goes on along the minus strand of JANIMX020000250.1, from coordinate 1,478,929 downwards.
ACATGAATGAGTTAGGAAATTTCTACATGTGATGTAGAGTGGGGTAAGCAAAAAAATGATAGATCATTTAGAGCATACACTTATTTAAAATAAGGTTTGGAGCTTTTAATAATTTAATTGAAATATAATTATAATCTTAATTAAACTTTAATTAGAATTAGAATTAGAATTAATTCTAATTCAATATAATTGGCCAAATTATATCTAATATCTTATATTGGTCCTTATTTATTTAATATCTCACATTTAATCTTTATAGTTTCTCAAACTTTACAATCAAGTTCAACTTAATTATATTGAATTTTCTCTCTTCAATGAGTTTTTGTGTGTGACTTATTAGGTTCCTAAATATATTGGCAATAGATATAAATTATAACCTTAATTCATATTCAAGATTTGACAAATCAAACTCTTTTAATTTATTTGTAATTATCTAATTAAATAATTTATATCTATAGATCAAGATTGGTATTCAATGCATCGTGACCACCCAAATATTATAAATGTCAAAGTAGTTTTTACTAACCTTTTTGTGCATGACTTTTCATATAATTCAATTCTTTTATCATATAATGTTCCAATTAGATATAGAGTATGGAATTAATGTCTATTCTATTTGAGTCAAATCATATTAGAACTCCACCATTAGCAATTAATTTTATTAAATGACATTTAACAAAATTATTTTTGAAGTGTCATTCTACATTAGCCAATGATTTTTTGAATCAATACTAGTAAAAAAATAATAGAACATTCTTCCTAATGACTTCGTGGTGATAAATCATATATTGATCACTTAAATACGTTTATACTGTTTATAATATATCCAATAACTACCAATTGAGTTATCTTTGACTAGGATAAGTCATAAGTAATATGAAAATATAACAATCCCTATATGAAATATTTTGGAAATCTCAAGCTAAATTATCACTTATACAATCATCACAATGAGATTTTTTTGACATACAAGTAATGTTCCAAATGGAATTCTCATATTGGATCAGTTTACTGAACTTGTTGTCTAGCAAGAACGTACACATTTGTTTAAGTATCTCCATACTATATTATATTCTATGAGATTGACTACTTCATTCATAAGGAAGATACATAACGTGTATTAGTCTTTTTATACTCTATTACTATCCAGTCTCAATAGAACACTGACTAGGAATAATTTATGAATAATATATAAATGCAATATGAATATCATAATTTCGCTTACAATGTACATTTATCCTATGGACTTTATTTTATACATCAATTAATTAAATGAATATACATAAGATAAAAAATATCTTTAAATAATTATGTCACAAAAACTACAACCAACCATTTGACTATATGGTATAAACTAATATTTTTTCACTTACACTAAGCCAATTGTTTAAGTGTTTTATATCTTATTACCATATGACAATCATACTACTATTGGGACTATAGTTTAGTGAGGAAATTTTACAAGATTCTTTATGCATTTGATTACATCTTATAATTTTCATTTTAATTATCATCATAATTAGGATTTGTCTAAAAAAATACTTGAATTTTTTAGGAGATCTTAGCTCCTTGACATACTTAATGGTTCTAATGTTGTATAATATGTTATTGTTTCAATAATGTAAGGAACTAAATTAAGTTCATTGTTGGTCGTAAAACCACTATTAAGTTTTACGCTCAATACCGCAAATATACGGGTTGTACACTATAGTAAAGAACGGATATCGATCCACAGGAAATGGTTAGACAATTAAGTAAATTAAATTATCTTTGTTTGAGACGAAACCAAATCAGAAATTTTAATACGTAAAAATAAA
>JANIMX020000250.1:1384828-1394956 GCA_024582655.2 Erythroxylum kunthianum | reverse complement strand
CTAAATTCTAAATTTCTATAATCTTGAATCGCTCCTAATGGAAATTAGGGAATTTTTGTCAAAAGGATCAAAGACAATGTGCATAATGGGGAACCTTGAAACTCTTATGTGAACTATCTTTTGTTACTGACATTATTCTCTTTGGTGTAATTGTGTTTGAGACAAGATCTTCCCTTGGAAACACTTTCAATAACTTGAAGTGTTCAATATGCCTTTTTGAACTTGATTTATGATAATCTTTGTTGAACTTTCTTTGAATTTCACATTTACAGTAAGTTATATGTACGCTTGATTCTGAATTGAGTACTAATTGTTGATTGAACACAGAAAGCTGTTCTTTCAGTTCTAGCAGATTTACAGAAGGAAAGATTGGCAGAGAGGTCAGCTAGGAAAATCAAAAGGAAGATTGTTATACCTGTATCTGACATTGTAATGAAGAAATGTCGTATTGTCCTACGTCGTGCTGCCACTGCTGATGATACCAAAGTTTTCTGCACATTGTTGGGAGGAAATCTGCTTAATTCTTGTGACAATGATGATGAGGGACTTCTTGGTTCTCCAGCCATGGTTTCTCGTCCTTTGGATTTTAGAACTATTGATTTGAGATTAGAGGTTGGAGCTTATGGTGGCTCTTATGAATCCTTTCTGGAGGATGTTCGAGAGGTTTGTGCCTAAGCAAATTCTAATTCATGTCGAACAAAGACAGTTTTTTCCCCCTTTCCTTTAGAATTTCGACTTTGGTTCTTTTTGAAGTTTGTCTTTATTGATTGATAGTTTGGAGGAGTATTGATATGTTAGGATTTGTATCAGCTTTCACGGTGGTTCAGCAAAAACTTTCTTTTTTTGTTTGGCGTTTGTAGAACATCTGTTAGCATTTCAGGGCTTATAGCTCAGCCTCCTGGAGGAACTACTTTTTGCAAGAAATTGTGCAAAATTCGCCTTATGATTGGATGATCACCAATCCTTGTTAGAGCTTCATGATTTACATATTAGTCATCTGGACAAGTTATGTTAACCTTCAAATAATGACTCTTAAATGCCTTTTAATTTCTTTCCGCCATACTATTGGATCTTTTCACTTTTTCTTAAGCTATAGCTGGATTCATATTGGGAATATCAAAATGATTCAAATGTTTTTATGTTTTATTTTAGGTAGTTGCACCCATATATTATATCTCACTATCTAGCTTTGCAGTTATGGAACATTGTGCAAATTGCATTCGGGGATCAGCCTGATTTGGTTGAATTAGCCACTAGACTAGCCCACAATTTCGAGTCATTGTATGAGGAGGAGGTAAAAATTTCTGCCAATTCTCTTTATGCAGATCACCAAACTTTTTAGCTTGTTAAAACTAATGGAATTATAGTGTGTTATACATCAAAATATTTTTCTTCATTAGCTTTATGAGAGTCTTTCTTTCTTTTCTTTCCATTTTCTGCTTCAAGTTCGTAAATCAAGTGCATGAATAATCCAGCACCTCAAGAGATGTGATATAAATGTCATCCTATACAGTTATCTGAAATCCAGCCTTAGTTGATGATCATTCTTTTATCCACATGCTCAATTTGGGACAAGGAAGGGATATATGCAACTTGCTACATACTTTTATGATTAAAAGATAACTTGGGTTTATATGAAAAAAATGATAGATGAAAAGATGGTCACATAGGTTTGAGAAAAATACTCTATGCAATATGTCAAAGTTGATTTCTGGAAGAAAGATCAGAAAGAAACCAATAGACAACTTTCTTGAGATGGAAAAAGTTCAAAAAGATTGCTAAAATTTATAAAAGAAAGGGGCATATTCCTGTATCAGTTTGTCTATTCAGATGGTTCTTTGATCCTTTTCGCTGTTTGCTTACTCTGCAGCTTAGCTTGCTTATTTCACATAATGTTTCTTCTTTAGCTATTAATTAAATTAAATATTCCTGAAATGTAGGTGGGCACTCTTCTCCAGAAATTTGAGGGGTATGCTAAATTGGATTACATGAATGAAGAAACAAAGAAGGAATTAGACAGTATTCTTATTTCCATGAATGAGATCCCAAAAGCTCCTTGGGATGAAGGGATTTGCAAAGTTTGTGGTGTTGATAAGGATGATGATAGTGTTCTCCTTTGTGACACTTGCGATGCTGAGTATCATACTTATTGCTTGAATCCTCCACTTGCAAGGATTCCTGAAGGGAATTGGTATTGCCCATCTTGTGTTGGTTTCCATATGGTTCAAGAGGTGTCTGGAAACACTCGGGTCATTGGTAAAGGCCACTGTAAAAAGTACAAGGGCGAATTTAACCATAAATATTTGAAAACTCTCACCCATTTAGTTGTTGCAATGGAAGAAAAAGACTACTGGGAGTTGGGTGTAGATGAGGTTTGTCTATGGACCCAAATGTTACTTCTGTAATATATTTTGCATGGAAGTGTGCTAGTTGCTCTTTCTGGAGTTGGAGTCAGTTTTTCATATGCAAAAGCCACAGAAGCCTTGTGATGTAGAACATACACAAATAGGCTTTCTTTTCTTCTCCGCCTGATACCAAAAATAGTTACTGCAAAACTAGTGCTCTTGATTGTTATCAGAGTAAATAGGTTTTGCTCCTAACTTGTGTGGGATTTCTCGCTGAATGATTTTTTGTTGGAATATTGTAGGCAATTTCTTCTTCTATCAGATAACATTGAGTATGCTGGATATTAATGAATTATTTAAGTTTCTCTAAGCTTAAAAAATAGAACATTGGAAGAATGATTGGATTTTTGAGAGACATCTCTTTGTCTATGATAAGTGCAATTTTCTGGTTTGAAGTGTGAATATGTGCATATGTGTGCTTTTTAATTAGGCTACATTTACAATTCCATGGCTTCTTGGCACAGCGTCTTGAGTGGATTTTATGAGAATTTAACATTCAAGAAATGATACGACTATTTGTATCTTTCTTTATGATTGTTGGTTGACTTCCAATTTGTTGTTTTCTAGTTCTTAAATTGTTTTTATAGATCGATGCAGATCATATTGTTTTGCTACTTGTCATTTGCTTAATCACATTCCCTTTTGTTGTGACTGCAGAGAGTTTTCCTGCTTAAGTTTCTGTGTGATGAATTACTCAGTACAACCATTGTTCATCAACACCTTGAGCAGTGTGCAGAAACCACTGCTGAATTGCAGCAAAAACTGCGATCACTGGCAACAGAGTGGAGAAGTTTGAAGTCAAGGGAGGAGTTCCTTGTGTCAATAGCTGCAAAGAAGGACAATCTTGCGGTTGTAGACTTACCTCTAAAGGAAGGGCTTACTTCTGCGACCTCAAACCAGGGTAAGGGAGAAGGACAGCTACCAAATATGAATGGTAGAGACCACTGTAATACCTTCTCTGTTGATTCACCGGCAGTAGATTGTGAGAAAGATGGAAAAGGCATTGATGGCATTAACAGAAAGACTTCTGGTATCAATTCTGACAATATTAGTTGCTGCAACAATCAAACTTTAGATGGCATGGATGGTGGAAGTGAAGATGGAGGTATGCATGCTACAGATGATAGTAAGATATCTTTGCTTGGAAATGGCAACTCTGGTGGACAGAATCATTTGCATCAAGTGACTAAGGAAACCTCTGAAATTCAAGTTCGGGCTAAATTGCAAGGGTACATGAGAGTGAATGATTCTACTTCCCGACTATCTTCAGACAACCAAGGATTTTACCCAACTTCAGAAAACATTCACGTAGCTCAGCATGGCTCTCCTACAGCTGTGAATGAGTGTCAAGCACCCTATCTTGAGTTAAGCTGTCTCAAAAATGATATCTTTCGTTTGCAGAATACAATCTTGAGAATAGAAGCACAGCTTGAGAAACAATCATTGCGCAGGGAATTTCTTGGTAGTGATTCTAGAGGCCGTTTGTATTGGGCTTCATCAACATTAGACATGCTTCCTCGAGTAATTGTTGATGGGAGTTTGACATTGCAGCATAGAGAGAAATCAGACGAAAACATGCTGGCAAATGGCCACATCAATTCAATGGCTAACTGTATCGAGTGGGTTTGTTATGAAACTGATGCAGAAATTAAAGAACTTATTGATTGGTTGAATGATGAGGACCAAAAAGAGAGGCAGCTTAAAGAGTCCATTTGGCTGTGGATGAAGCTAAGATTCCAAGGAAGACAAGAAAGTAGAAATCAGTTTCATGAAGAGCATCAAAGAACTTTGTCAACCACCTCAATTGATGATAAAATCACTTCTAATTGCCTAGTTAGCAAAGCTGCTATGCATCTTGAGAAGAAGTATGGTGCTTTCATGGAGTTAGGCACAAAGGACACAGTGAAGAGGCGAGTGAAGAAAGCAAGATTGACTGGCGAAAACAAAATGTGGCGCTGTGATTGCTTAGAGCCCATTTTTCCTTCTAGGCACCACTGTGCTTCTTGTCATAGAACTTTTACTTATGAAGCTGAGTTTGAGGACCATAATAATGATAGGTGCAATGTAGTTCCTCCAGTTCCTGAAAAGAATGAAGAGAGAATTGATTTCTTCAAAGCAAAGGGTGATAAAAAGTCTATGATCACTAAGGAAAATTGTAACAGTGAAAATAGGATGCCTGAAACCTCAATTGGTGGTCATTCTGAGCTCAGATCAAAGTTGATTCAGTTTCAAGACAGAGAAACTGTATGCCCCTTTGACTTGAAAGAAATTAGCTCCAAGTTTGTGACAGAAAATTCTAATAAGGAATTGGTAAAGGAAGTAGGTCTTATAGGTTCAAATGGGATTCTATCATTTGTGATGGCTGTACCTCCTTACCTCGGTGACTCTATTTTAACTTGGGTTTCGTCTCATAAAGATTTAAGCATTCAAGATGACAAGTTCAATGTTGATGACAACCCAGTCTTCCCACAGAGCAATGCTGTTAAGCCTGATTCACATGATCAGTTTGCACCTAATAGCTCTTTTGGACAACCTGCCGCAGATGAAATTCATGAAGTGCTAAAATCTGGCAAAACACATTTGGGATTGCTAGAACAAAGAGATTTAAAGTCTTATGTAGATAAAAGTTTTCTTCAGGTTGAGCCTGGTTGCTGTTGTGTTGTCCCCAAGTCCTCGCTGAGGCCTTTGATTGGTAAGGGTTCAGTTATTTTAAGGCAACTAAAGGTCATTCTGCTTGATATGGAAGCTGCACTATCTGAAGAAGCCTTGAGATCATCCAGGTCTGATTTGGAGAACAGATTGGCCTGGCGATCACATGTTAAATCTGCAGAGTCAATTTATGAGGTTAGCTTTATTATTTGTAGAAGCATGTTTTTTTGGTTTTCTTTTAAAATTAGAGTTCTGTTTTGATTGCACCTTCCTAAAGAATAGCTTGTTCTTTCAGATGGTTCAAGCAACAATTATATTGGAGGATATGATTAGGATGGAGTTTCTGCGGAATGAGTGGTGGTACTGGTCATCACTCTCTGCTGCTGCCAGAACTTCCACTATTACTTCTCTTGCCCTACGTATATATTCCCTTGATGCTGCTATTCTGTATGATAGGACATCAAACTCAAATCTAAGCTACAGTTTGGTGGACCAGAAGTCATTACCTAGTTCCATTCTTGTAGACGAATTCAAACAAAACAGGAAGTCTAATAAGAAGACTTAGAAGAGGCAGGAGTCAGAAGGTTCATTATAAAAAAGGTTCCTGAAGTTTCGAGGAAAAGGGAGTCTGATTGCGTTCCTTGGAAGGACAACAGGTTGGTCTTGTAGTGGTCGAGGGTGATCATTCAATGTGGCCTCTTAGATTTGTTTAAACTGCCTTGCTAGATTGGTTGAAAACAAGAGGCCTTTGGTATACCTGCCACAGATGCCATTGATCCTGTAAATTCATGGGTGGGACGCTCATGTGCTAACTCTGGTGACTAATCATGAAGTGAGTTTTTCTATAGGAAGCACGGGCACGGGTAGATTATAGAAGGATCAGATGTTGGCTTTTTTGTATTTATTCCTACTGAAGCTTTCAGTTGGTTGCTTGGCGACGGTTATGGAATTAAAGGATACTCTTACATAAAGGCTTGAACTGTATACATGAACAAATAGATGTAGAAGTGGGGAATGAGAAAGAACGCAAACCGAAAGAAAAGGAGAAAGTGTAGCTGTAGTAATATTTCATTCAATTTATAAATCTGTTTTGCGGCTCTCTCATTATTGTCACATAATCGGGAAAAGAAATTCCATGTGTTTTGGATTGATTGATTCTTGAGTTGGCTTTTACTGGCCACAAGCAAAAAGGTTCGTAGTTTTGCATGTTCTCAACCAAATTCTTGTGATCAGTCCCCATGGTTTTGGGTGGAAGATGATGCCCCTGCTTCAATTCCACAAGAGAAAGTAGACGATTTGGTGAGTTCTGCATCGATGTTAATATGATTAGGTTAAATTAAATCCTTTTTAATGTGAGACGTATTGGTTACCTGCTTCAGAAGTGTTAAAGTATCCTCTGGCACAACCTTTTTGATCCCCACAACTTTACAATTCATCATCTTCTGCAATTCGGTTTCATAAATTGTAAACTATGCCATATAGAAACTGTTGGGAATCCACTGCATGTGCCCATTAGAAAAAGTTGGAAATCCACTGCACGTACGTGCACAACCTCTGATGCCATACGATTACTCTTCTTGTGAGGTTTGGTTTAGATTGGGTTCCATGTCTTCAGTTCTAGTTCTTGATAAAGATCGTGACTTTTAGGTTACATGTGTGCCAAGAAACTTTTAGAGTAGAGATTTGATGTGGGTAGCGAAAAGATTGAGAAGTAACAAGGAAGTGGAGGAGTGGGGATTTTTATTTTATTTTTCTGCAAGTTGGAAGTGGCTTTTGAAGTGAAAGAGGAGTTGCTGGAAACTCAAATTTAGTGTCTGCATCCTCACATAACAGGATGGATGTATATATATATATATATATATGAGAAAGTAAAATGGATGCTCCAGCTTTTCCTGTGGACATATGACATTTTCTTTTTTTTCATGACAAAGAGGACTGATCTTGGCAACAAAGTGGAGAAAGGTAGGTATAAGTGGGAGGTAAAACTAACTTGGCTGTGATTTAAGATTCACAAGTGGCTATTTGGCTATCCTAAAATTTCCAAGTCGTTTCTTCTATTTCCACCTTTCTTTAATCACCAAGTTCTCAGCTTCTTTCCTTTTCCCATGTGTAACACAACAAGCAACTTAGAAGACCAATTACTCGGGATACATATACTAGGGGCGTTAACACACAGCAGACCTAAAACGCTTCTTTTCTTTAAAAAAGACGACATTTTTGGATTATAAGTATGACTTTAGGCTTACGTCCCTTTCATGGATCCACTTAGTCTCTCTCTTTTGTTTTCATTTTTCCAATATCCAATTCCCAAATAGCATTTAATTGGCAACAGTCTTTACCCTTAATCAACTATTGGGAAGTATTATGTCACATACACATTCCTCTGCCTTCGTGTTGAGTTGAACTGCAGACAGGTAGGATGTATCTGCCAGGAGAGACTCTGACCTCTGGCCTGCTATTGCTGCCATGCTTACGTCTTTGGCCTGAAGCTTCTCAGTTAAAGAAACCACCTGGAGAAAAGTGTTATATATTTAAAAACTTGGTGAAATACTAAAATCCACAACTTAAGCTTTAATGCATAACTAAGAATGAGTCAATAAAAGCATATTTCTTGTGAAGGTCGCTGTGGTATATTCCTCTTTTCTCTTCATTTAATAAACCTACCGTCTTTTTCAACCAATGGTGCGATATGCTATTTTGTACGACACATGTTTGTCTATGCAAGATCGAATATCATTGACCTCAGCCCCCACTACCTACGTGGGAGTCTTTATCATTAATGGAATATGGAGTTTCGATATGAAAATACCCATTAAGGTCCCAGTACACAGATTTTTAAAGATTTTGTAATTGTCACAGTCAATCCTCTTTCTATTCTCCATTGATTGGTTGGTGGTGGGTACTTGCGAAGTCTCGTGAACTACTTTCCATATGATGCAACTTTCCAAGAATAATATGGGTTTTTTTTTCATATACTCAAAAGTCATGAAAAAGACCTATTATTTTGTTAAAATGGTTTTATAACTGAGAAGTAATTTGTGTATTCATTCAAGTATACCTCAGATTTAAGATTCTCAGTTTTCTTGACAAGAGAGTCATGATTAGAGCGAAGTGAATCATAAGAAGTTTTGAGAAGATTATAGTTTTTTTTCAAGTTGTTTTGTCTGTTGTGTGCGTTAGAAGTGAAAAATAAAAATCTCAATAATATAAATACAAATTTGAAAGAGAGAATATTAAAATTTTAACAAGATTCGGTATAAAAATTATACCTACATTCTCGAATATTATTAATAAAATATTTTACTATTTTTAAAGAAGAATATAACGAGAGAGGAAAGAATGTACAAATTTTAAGATGATTGGGATGAGTAAAACAAAGAGGAGGTGTCTCCTTTTATAACAAAAAATCTAACACTCATACTTACAAATAAACAACGTGGGAGGGAGCCACTTTTTTACATTGTCTTCCATCAGGCCTATACAACCACTTGCCTAGGTTGCACTTATAGCTTTTTGGCCAATTGGGTCTTTCTCTTTGGCTTCAGCATGCAAACCAAAAGAACAAAAATTTCATGTTTTGAATTTAATATTATCATTCTAACTTCCATTTTTCTTGTTCTAGTTCATCACATACAAAGCAAAAATAACCTTTTCATGTCAAGATATTTTAATTCTTCAAGAACCAACTAGAAAACTTGTTTTTACTAGAAAATGGAAGATAAATGGATTCCGATATGGCTGGCAAAGATTTGCACGAGTTTGTTTATTAATATGTGCTACGCTCGATAAGGAATATCGTTCTTTGTACTTATTAAGGATACGTTGACTATGGGAGGTGAAACCTGAACCACTAAAAGATCGTGGTGGAGATATGATTCAAAATACGTTGAAGGAAATATGATTCAAAATATGTTGGATAAAAGTATTACAATAAACTCAGAAATTAGTTGATTAGTTAGCTAATTAATTGGAGTTCTTTTAGTGTTTTTAGTTAACAAGAAAATCGGTTAGTAGCTTAACTTTCTAGACTTAATTAGTTATTTGTTAGCCTTTAAATTAGCATTCTAACGTGTATTGAAAAAGAGCATTTGTCCTCTGTTTCTTTAAAAAATTTCAAAATCCTTGTTTCTTTCGATTTATTATTGCAGCAGTATTTTCCTTTAAAACAAACATTTGGTATTAAAGCAGTGCAATCTATATAGCCCAATATTCCTTGCCAATTTTTAAGGGAGACAACTATGAATTATGGAATATCAAAATGGAACATTGTTCAAGTCACAAGAGCTATGAGAATTGGTGGAATATGGCTATAATAAGCAAGATGATGAGATTAGGCTGAGGGAAAATAAAATAAAAAAGATTCAAATGCTCTATTCTTCATACAAGCTGTAGATGACTCCATTTATTTGAAAATTGCAGTAGCATCAACAACAAAGGAGACATGGACATCCCTACAACTTGCATTTCATGGCTCATCCACAGTAGTCATGGTAAAGTTGCAAACACTTCATCGAGAATTTGAAAGTCTGCTCATGAAGAACAATGAATCAGTGCAGGAATTTATGTCACGAGTAGCAACCATTGTCAACCAAATGAGGTCTTACATCGATGATGTCCTAGAAAAGACTGTTGTAAGTAAAGTACTTAGGAGTTTAACTCCAAAATGTGACTGTAACGCCCCAATACCCCCTGGGAGGATATCGGGGTGTCACACGGAATCGACCTGACAAATCATGCAGAAAATAGTCCATAAAGCCCATTGCAGCGGAAAATGGGCATCAGACATAGCAAACCAATACAGGTTATCTAAATGTAAACATAACATTTCATTTCATTTATAACCAAAAATGATACACAGTGTTTACTAGTTACTAGTCGGGCCTGTAAGGCCATTTACAGAAATTACAAAGAAAAAACATAAAACAAAGTCTTGATAAAAGGTAGACACCCATCCCTGGCCAATGCGGTTGTCGTCATCCCTTCTGATCTTCTCGTACTAACCTTCTTGACCTATACGGAGAAAACACTCCGTGCTAAGCTTACAAAGCTTAGTGGGACAGGAAAGAACATAAAA
>JANIMX020000250.1:1267285-1291065 GCA_024582655.2 Erythroxylum kunthianum | reverse complement strand
GAAGGACCATTAGTCGATTAAAGAAAAAGAGGAGAATGAAAAGGGTGTGATACACACCTCGACTAGAGTTGGAATCGGCTCAGGGGGCAATATAGGATTAGAGGGCCTAGGTAGGTCCCTCAACTTTATAAGTCTTTTCTGCAAGGGATAGAGCCAGAAGATGAAATCAGTCGAGTAAGAGAAAACAAACGATATGAACATAGTGAAGACATACCCTGGGTAAGGAAACACTTGTTCTAGGTTTTTTCCGAATAGGCTCAGAAGGCTCCAAAATCCTGAGGCCGTTGGGCTTGGCCCTTTTACAAACTAAGGGAACCTCCTCACCGTCAGAATCAGTATCTGGGGCTGCAATCTTTTTCCCTATAGACAAAGGTGAGCCGATGGTTAGAACTAAGATGGAAAATACAAGTAATAATGGCAGACATCGGCTTACCTTTGGATGGTCCGGGAGGAGGAAGAGCTAGTGAAGGTTGGGGAGCTGGATCAATCCTCTTGGTCATCAATCAATCAACCCAGGATGCAGATGAAGTGATGAAGAGGTTTTCGACTACCGACGACCACCAATAAGAAAAAGCCTTTGTTTCCCCTGGTTGCCGAGGGAAGTCGACGAAAGTAAAGGCGGCTAGTTGATCCTTGATGAAGGCATGTTGATCGGCTAACTAGGAAGCCTTGAAAGATGGGTGACAGAAAGGGGAAGAAGGTGGAGATGTAGCCAGAGGAATGTGCTGAAGTAGCCCAAACTGCCACGCAAAGCATTACGGATTATAATACTCCGAGGAAATTTTGTTGGTCCTCGATGAATGTTTGACGCCGATCAACAGAGGCCGAGCCGAGAGTACATTACCTCATCCCTTCTGGATCTCTCAGTGAGTTGAAGACCGGATGGTGCTCTCAAGTGTCTGGAAGAGCCACCTTGCACCTAGCCGAGATGGTAGGACAAAACTCCGAAGGCAAACGGATAAGAGATAGGAGAGTGTTGACCATCTCTCGAACTAACTTAGCTGACGGAGTGAAAGCCATCAAGCGCCTTCCCAGGACGACTGGATCCTTGGATGGTGGACTGGGAGTATCGGCTGAGGCAACAAACTCCAGAAAATAATGGAGGATCCACAGCTGCAAGAACCAGAGGGGGCCAGCGACAGTATCAACCTTTTCATTATTCTTGATCCTTTCAACACACAAGAAAAGGCTCCGATAGAGCAGGCTGAGAAATAGCGGACCCAAAGCCAGCTTCTGTCTAGAAGTAATCAAATGCACATAGCTTAAAAATTCAGCCACTATATGGACAAAACTGGTGCACGCAAAATATCGGCACAACCAATATAAGAGGAAGGCTTGGTTCTCCAAGTCGCTGACTGCCCCAACCAACCCACAATGCTTTGTGATGAAGTTCAGATAAGTGCAAAAAGGCTTGGTAACCTTGATACCGGTTATCGCCGCTGCCTAGCCAGAAAAAGGGGGAACTTCATCGTCGTGAACAGGCAGTCCAGTGATGGCTGCTATATCCAGCAGGGTAGGGCTCATCATACCGCAAGGGAAAACAAACCCATTAACGACAGTATTCCAGAAGCCGATGAACCTAAAGATGAGATTCGTGTTGGCTTGAATCTCACAATGAGAAAGCATAAGCATGAAGTAAATGCCCCAATCTTTCTAGTCATGACTCCTGGCTACTGATATGCGGTCAAACCATCGGTAGTAGGCACTCGTACCTACAAGCCAAGTGCGGAAGCTGGAAGGCTTCTTGCTGATAGAGAACCAGTCAGAAGCCACAGGCAAGAGATAAGAAGGAGGGTAAAGGACATTTTCAAGAAAAACCCGTCCTTCGTCAAGATTATTCGTCAAAGGGTTGATAATTTTAGAATGGTGAATCGAAAAAAGGGTTTCGGAAGAATGTGCAAGATTTGAGGCTTGTTCTTGAGAGGTGGAAACCATGTTCAAAGATTCAATATGGGACGGAGCAAGATTTTGAGAACCGGAGGGTGAGTCAGACATAACGAAAGAAGAAAGGAATTGCAGAGGATTCATTAAGGCTCAAGATGAGAGAAGGGTGTCGCAAAAGTGAAATGACTGTAGTAAAGGAAGGGATTATACCAAAGATATTTGATTTTGACTAGGGAAGAGTGCGACAGTTATGGGGAATTAATTAAGACAACGAGGCAAGGACGAAGAAGAGACAGAGGCGTGGCTTCAAGATTCAAAAGAAAGGATGGTTGGAGATAGTTGTTATATCGTTTTATCTTCTTTTCAGTCAGATAAAAGATATAAGGGGGCAAATGTTAACACTCGGTTTCAAAAATAGAATAGTCGAGGGAAATGTCGAGCCGAGGTAAGTAGTCAAACCGGATGCTAGGTAAATAAGTAAGAATGTTTGCCGATCGAAGGGATATAATATGGACTAATAAAAGAAAAGGGAATCGGCAGCCGAGGGATGAGCAATATATTGACTAATGACAGCAAGAGAATCGGCAACCGATTGAAGAACAGTATATGGACTATCGACTCAACTATCGACTAAGAGAAGGGGACAGCCGAGTAACAAAAACATTGACTAATGAGAGACGGATTGCCAGTCAAGGAAAAGGGGAATATTGACTAAACACAAATGGATAAGTCAAAATCCCAGAGAATGCGCCCGGATCAGCGTACATAGAAGCGTAATGAAGGACGATGATCTTGTAGTTGTTATTTCGAACTAGGATTCTTCAAGATAAGATAAACAATAAGATCGTCCAGAGTTTAAATTTTTGTAGATAACGATTGCACATATTAGATAGATACTTGTATAGATATAATATTTGAGTGTAACACAAACTGTAAACCTATAAATACCAAGTGTAAATACAACGAGAAGACTCTCGACAAGTCAAACACTCAGTTTATATTATTTCAGTTTTCCTTTCGTTTTAGTTTACTTAGTTTTTAGCTCTCAAATTGTCGTCCACACCAGACGCTCTCTCGAGTAGTTTGGGAACCCACAGTCAAGAAATAGAATCTCTCTCTTGACGCAATTGACTAATATTGGGAATCATTGTTATCACTTTTAGCCAACACCTCATCTAATCCTTAATTTTCTTGATAACAGAAATATATACTCCTCATACTCGATACATAACTCATTATTATAAACTAAAATCAACAAGGATGGAATTTGAAAATATTGATGTTAATAATGAACATTGATATTTATAAACTTTTCAATTTAATATCTATCATTAGTTATAAAAACACATAAATAAATGTATGTGTGGAAGCAAAATAATAATAATTTTTATAAATTTATTAAATAATATATTAAAGTTTAGAAGTACTTTATGGCTTTATCAATATATCTGAATTTTAGCTATGCTTCATTTGTAATATTTTTCAAATGTCTTGATTTAATTATTCAAAATATTGTGTAATTGCAATAATATGAAGGGATTCGTTTTTTTGTTGAGAAAATGCAAATTTTATTATTAAGAGAAATTAGATATATATTTATATATATATTACAAAGCAATTAAGAATGTGTGTATATGTTCTCACAAATTTATAATTTCTTTTATTTTTTAATTTAGTTATTACAATTTTGATTTTTTATATTATAATTTTTCCAAGTCAAGCATATTTAATTGCTATTCAATTCAAAACTAAAAAAAATCATGTCTAAACATTTTCCAGTAAACTTTACTATTCACTCCTTTGTTTTATTATTTAATTGTAAAATGAGTAAATGTCTTCCAATTTTATATTTAAACTTTTTTGAAGTCATATATGATTTATTTTTATTTTTTCCTTTAAAATTTGATATTTTTATCTAACTATAATAATTTTTACGGTTTTATTTTTATTAAATGTATTTAAATCAAGTGAATATATCCAAATATCTTTTAATCCTTGTCGATTATTCATTTAAAAAATGTGAGACTACTAAATCTTTAATGATAAATATATTGTTTTTTATTAATACGAAAAAAATCTCTCATAAAAGTTTTAATATACATTCATTAATATTTCAAAATTCGTTATTAACAAAATTGATGCACTAAGTCCTGTACATAGTGTAATCTTCGATTGCCTTTAATGCTCAATTCATTTAAAGTTAAAAAAAAAAAGATCTAATATTATATAAAATAGTTTAAATACAGATTTAGCCAATACCAATCATATTTTAACTTTTGTGAAATTAAAAATAAATAATAAATAATTGATTTAAATTATTTTCTATAAAATTATAAATATGTTTATCTCTTCTTTCCATTTTAATAGTAAATTTGACATCCATCCTAAATAGGATGTCACACAACCATCTTTTGATTTTTTAATTTGTATAACTCTATGATTTTTTAAACACTTTACAAACATGTATCTTTTGAATAAATATTTTGTTTATATTTGTGTAACTATTATAATGTTAGAAAACATATGAATTTGTAAATTAAGTTTCAATCTAAAGCTTTTTAAAAAAGATTGGGTTTAATTTTAAATTGAAACTCCTATTCTAAATTCGGTTGGGTATAACTCTAACTTTTTTTAAAAATATATATATTAAAAATAGATACGAATTCTAATCCATGATGGCTTAGCGTCTACTCGGGCGCGCTTGGACTACAAAGCATTGTGGAAGCTCTTTGTTTTGGTTAATGATGAAGAGGAGTGGAATCAATAATTGGAATATGATTAGGAGACAAGTCATGGACAATGTTAGGTATTAGTATTAAACACATGTATTAAATATTAATAGTATGGTTGGATAATTCATAATCCACAATAATCAAGCTTTCTTGAATCTCATTATTAATTATATTATTCTAGTGGGTGCTGTCCTTGGAAGTATGGCTCCGATGTGTACAAAAGAGGTTACCACAATAACACACTCCAATACAAAATGAAGCTTGTTTGTTGGTATTTCACTTTTGGATTCCCTATCATTGAATTGGTGAGAAACCTACTCAACTTGGACTTTGTTTTATTTTTCTCATTTGGGTTTTGGAAGATACCTACTCAACTTCATTGTGCCATCAAGTTTAAGCTTCAATGTTGGTTCTCATTTACTACATGTTAACCCATTAACTACTCTAAAGCTTGCTAGTTTACCACACAATAAGGACCAATCATTTGTGTATTATCTTTAGACTCATTCGGATGGTGAAGTTGATCTCTAAGCCAAAGCTCTCCCATGACCACGCAAACCATTGGGTCCTAACCACTAGGCAGGGGAAGTTGCAACATCAGCATATACTGCGGTTATGGTGATGTTGAATTCTTTTAATCAACAACCTTGGTAATTGACATGTCTTCTTGAGACAAAGTTCAGGTTGCTTAGTGGATGCCCATATTAGCATCAATCATTTTTATACTTTTGGTCTAGTAGTTTATGGTTTGATCCTATCATTCTAATGTGATGTATATAATTGATTATTTTAGTATTAGAAACCAATGTTACGAGATTTCTACTTTTGTAACTAATTATGATTGTATGAGCGTTACAAACTTTTGTATGATATGATAAAGAGGTAAGAATCATGCCGCTCCCATCCCTTTTCTTAATCTAAATAGGATGTATAATTATTACTCACAACCAAAGATAAGTATTTTTATTTTCAATTCAAGTGTGTGTTTAAAAAGGGTTAAATACATTGAATTTCTTATTATTTAATTTTTAGTTTAATAATCATATTTTAAAAATAATCACTTATAATCTATAATATTTACTTAACTATCACATAATTTTCCTTTTTATTTTTATAAGAAACAAAGTACTATTTAAATTATGGTATATCTAAATAATACTATAAAATTAAAATAAGAAAAAAGATCAAACAAGAAATTGTATTATAATTAACCTTGATAATTATAGAAAAAAGAATGCCCTATATTATCAAATATGACCTCATGTGTAATAAAAAAAGATTGTATAGAAAACTCAATCTATAATAACATCATGACCTAAATTAAAAATGAATTTTTTCATGTCCACTCATTCCATCTAAATTTTCTCAAAATTTGAAAATTGTAATAAATTAATTGGTAGGGACAAATAATGTTGAGGTAAATTTCAAATTATAAAATGAAAAATAATGAAAATCTTCCTTAATATTTTTCTAATTTAGTACATTAAAAAAGTATTAAACATTTTAAAATCGAGAAGAATTAAATTTTAGCAAACAAGAAGGCAATGCTATTTTCTTATCCCCGAGGACGAGGTTAAACGCCTTAGTTGATATTGTATTGTACATATAATTGAAAAAACATGAGAAAGTGTCATTTAAATGCTTAATTTATAGATGTTTAACACAATAAGTGGCAGTGGTTAAATTCTAGTTGGGGCAGGGGCACCGCCACATTCGGGCCCACGGATCCCCCAGCCTGCCACTGGGACCACAACAGCCAGGACTTAGCTGGCAGTCTACGACTGGTCCACGTAGGTCCCTTTTGCATGATGTAATCATTGGATAAATCCCCATTAGAGCCAGATCCTTGTACGTACACGTGTACCAATGAAACAAAACCTTCCAGTTTCGGCTGTGACCTAAAACATTTTCCCACCTTCTTTTTCCGTTGAAAAGCCGTTAATCGCGCCAACTCCATAACGCTCTCAGTCATTTAAAAAAAAAAAGAAAACATTATCCAATATTTCAAATTTATAATTATCACGTAAAAACTTTTTTTTTTTTAATTTCCTAGCAATTGTTATGTTATACATAAATAAGAAAAAAAAGAGAAGAAGATGGAAATTATTAAAAGAAATAGAGATGTGGGTGGGGGAGAAGTCGCCTTCCTTATTGCTTCAACATTCCCATCTCTGCAACCCCACATCTACATATGGTATTACATGTCTATCTGTACATTAGAAGTTATATATAATACATTGACATTGATCCCTGTTTTCAATTCCCAGTTTTGCCCCTACCCTCCCAAATGCCATCTTCTTCAGCTCCTAGTTGGTGGTATATATAGGGAAATCGATATACACACACCATTTCTCTATAGACATCCCCAGAGAGAACATAAACGCAAACTTTGGTCTTTCTTTTTCTTCAATAAAATACAATCTGCTTTAGCCAAGGTACCACTCGTTTAGAATTGTTCCCTGTATTCCTTGCAGTGGCTTCAATTTTACATTCAATGA
Organism: Erythroxylum kunthianum; assembly: GCA_024582655.2. Classification (NCBI taxonomy): domain Eukaryota; kingdom Viridiplantae; phylum Streptophyta; class Magnoliopsida; order Malpighiales; family Erythroxylaceae; genus Erythroxylum; species Erythroxylum kunthianum. The sequence continues at coordinate 1,283,951 of JANIMX020000250.1, read as the reverse complement.
TATGAGGTTTTACTTTTGATTTCTTTCTTTTCTGAGTATGAATAATGCAATTCCAGATATGTAGTGCTGCGTTGTTCTACACTTTGGTAGTATAGCCTTTTGAAGACAGACCATACGTTCTATTAGGTGGAATGTTTTTAGTGATTCGATATGGATTCTTTATAGTTTATATTTCAAATTTCGTATCAGTCTTCTGCTCAAATGGGAAGTTACTTCAAAAATTTTGTTTCCATTTCCATTCATGCCTGTGATCTTGAATTCGGGTTCTGCACTTCCTGCACAAGCTTGATTTCTTTTTCACTAACCTCTCTCGCTCATCATTTTTACATGATCTTAGGCTTCATACATTCTTTAATTTCCTGACTGTTGATTGATTGTTCTTCAGGGAAATGCCTGGACTGGCCATGGATGCGCTTAGTGGAGAAGGAATAGGTAATGATACCGACGGGGACTACTCACCTTACAAGGGAAGCTTAAACCAGCAACGATCTCCAAAATATGCATCGAGTCCACAGAGTCCTCGCAGTGATTCCATTGACCTGGCTATTGATGGGTTGGTTGACACCTCCATTGAGCAGTTGTACCAAAATGTCTGTGAGATGCAGAGCTCTGAGCCTTCACCTTCAAGAGCTAGTTTTTTGTCATATGGCGAGGAATCAAGGATTGATTCTGAATTGTGCCATCTTGTTGGAGATATTGGAGATGTGGAGATAACCAAAGAGGTGGTCGCCGAGGATAAAGACGAAGGAAATGAAGATGACACTATCCCTGAGAAGGACAGTAGATCTATTGATCAGAAGTCTACAAGTAGGGATAAAATGCAATCCGCCAGTTTAAGAAAACAGCTTTTCCTCTTGCAATCAGAAGCTGTAGCCTCTGCGAAGTCTAGTCCCAGAAGAAGATCTTCTCAGGAAAAACCTTTGGTTGGCAGGCGGTATGAGAGGAACATGAGAAAGCCAAATGCAGCTTTCCCCATGAAGAAGCAGAGAAATTTCGCTTCGCTGCGAGGAAAGTTTCAGAGTGGAACTGAGAATCTTCTTGAGGCAGGTTTAGACAACCCTGACCTCGGACCGTTCTTGCTTAAACAGACAAGGGATATGATTTCTTCAGGTGAAAACCTGCAAAAGGCTCTTGACTTTGCTAGACGAGCGACTAAATCATTTGAGGCATGTACAAACAGGAAGCCCAATTTGGACCATGTGATGTCTTTACATGTTTTGGCAGCAATATACTACAGTCTAGGGCAATATAACGAGGCAATTCCTGTGCTAGAGCAGTCCATTGAAATCCCTGTGTTAGAAGATGGCCAAAACCATGCTCTTGCTAAATTTGCTGGGTGCATGCAATTGGGTGATACCTACGCAATGCTGGGACAAGTTGAAAATTCAATTTTGTGTTACACAGCTGGTCTGGAAATCCAGAGGCAAGTGTTGGGAGAAACAGATCCTCGAGTTGGTGAGACATGCAGGTATTTGGCTGAGGCTCATGTTCAAGCTTTGCAATTTGATGAGGCTGAGAAGCTATGTCAGATGGCACTTGACATCCACCGTGAGAAAGGTGGTCCTGCTTCACTTGAAGAAGCAGCAGATAGGAGACTGATGGGACTTATCTGTGATGCTAAAGGAGATTATGAATCCGCTCTTGAGCATTATGTTTTGGCAAGCATGTCCATGGCATCGCAAGGCCAGGATGTTGACGTTGCTTCAATTGATTGTAGCATTGGAGATGCATATTTGTCATTGGCACGGTATGATGAGGCTGTTTTTTCTTATCAGAAAGGGCTCACGGTATTCAAGTCAAATAAAGGAGAGAATCATCCAGCAGCTGCTTCAGTTTATGTTCGTTTGGCTGACTTGTATAATAGGATAGGGAAGTTTCGGGACTCCAAATCTTACTGTGAAAACGCTCTCAGGATTTATGAGAAACCCAATCATGGAATCCCTGCAGAAGAGATAGCCAGTGGTTTCATTGACATTTCTGCTATATATCAATCTATGAATGAACTGGATCAAGCACTGAAGTTACTTAAAAGGGCCCTGAAGATCTATGGTGATACTCCAGGGAAACAAAGCACAATTGCTGGAATAGAAGCCCAGATGGGAGTCATGTATTATATGATGGGACATTATGCTGAGTCTTATGAGACCTTCAAAAGTGCAATTTCCAAATTTCGAGCAAGTGGAGAGAAGAAATCTGCCTTGTTTGGGATCGCTCTGAATCAAATGGGTCTAGCCTGTGTACAGCGGTATGCAATAAATGAAGCTGCCGATTTGTTTGAAGAAGCAAGAAACATTTTGGAGAAGGAATATGGGCCTTATCATCCTGACACTTTGGGGGTCTATATCAATCTCGCCGGCACCTATGATGCAATGGGCAGGTACTTAGTTGGTTTCCGTTAAGTTGTTTTCTTTGACTATAATGTTTAAGCATTATTCATCGATACTAGGTGATGTCATCTGTACCAGTTCATCTGAAAAATATAGCTTTGATGCCTCTTGTCCATTCCATCACAATTTCACAGGTTGGATGATGCCATTGAAATTTTGGAATATGTTGTTGAAATGAGGGAGGAGAAGCTTGGAACTGCAAATCCTGACGTGTACGTGGAGAAGCAAAGATTGGCCGAGTTGTTGAAGGAAGCAGGCAGGGTTCGCAGCAGGAAATCCAAATCATTAGTAACCCTCCTTGACACTGATCTTCCAGTTATAAAAGATGATTCAATTGAGGTATCATAATGCTGCTGATGTACATATGCCCATCTGTAGTATTCCTTGTAAAGGATTAGGGGGTTGCTTTATTTGGTAGATGACTGTTGGCATTTCGAACAATAAATGAATTAAACAACTATGATACGAATTAAAATTGCTTTGGTCATGACACCTTTGTTTCTTCTTTTAAAATGCTTTCTTTTTCTTTTTGAATACTTCTGTATTGGACTGGTCGGGAAGACTGAAAAAGGAGGAGGACTGAGGTCGAGAGAGCTTGCGTCTGTACTTCGTAGATTTCATTTGTCTTAATATACACTTGACTAATGTTGAGATATCATTTTCTTCTGTTCTTACATCAAACTTCTAATTCCTTTCACCAACTTTTGAAGTAATCTATGCACCTAATGGTTCATTCGTTCTGAATTCAGCTTTTAATTTTGTTACAGAGTATTACAGAATATTTTAAGCAGCATAACTGCCTTTCGTGACACTGGCAATGTTTATCAAACAACAAAAGGAACCAAAGAAAGAAATGAAGATTCCATTTGCCAAAATATTTTTTGCTGATAGTACTAATGTGAATAGAAATTCAGAACATATGTTTTCACAAGGGCACATCAGTACTAGATTTCTAACTTCACCATTTGTCTGATTAAATGGAAGCAATCGGCTGAGACTTTGACTATGCATTCTGCATATACTGACAGGCTTCTTCTACGGATAATGGCGGGTGAGAAAGAGAACCATTAAGAATTTTACTTGATATCCATAAGTTAGCTGCCTCGGAGTAGTGTATGCCATCCCAGCTAATGTGCATGGACGGGTTCTTGCATGGAATACCATAAACTGTTCTATTAACTATTGCTGTCTTTCCGCAGTCAATATGATAACCATAATAACTACCACAACAGAAGTTCATCGGATCAACGAAACCTGATCATGGACATCATGGACTACATTAAAATTTGAAACAGCCAATTGATATGATGACTGTGAAAGCAATTCAGGTTACCTTGACTCTTTGAAGAACTGATCAGTTCATATTTAGCGGAATAAACATCCACATATGTGAAGGTTGAATCAGAGAGCTGTGTATTCAGCTCAGAAATCTTGTCCTTAAGCTGCCTGTTAAATTCCTGAGCGATTTCATTCTGAGGCTTCACGCATCCATTTTCATCTTGATTACCATGCTTTGAGGGATAATATATTACACTGTATGGCAAGCAACCAAGTGGCCCTGTATTATGCACCCAGAAAAATCTTGCCCCTTCTCTGAACAAATCCTAAAACACAAAGGGAAGTTTTAGCACATGTTTTTTCCTGGTCTGGACACATGTGACAGCGATTACTGCTTACTTGCACTGCTTGTGAAAACTGGCTTAGAATATCAGGAATAGACATCCGAACTTGTTCTTCTGTTGAATGTTGCAATCCATAAGCCAGATCATTTTGCCCAATGTCAAATGTGTAGAGAGCCTTTGAGAAGTCCACATGCCGAGGGATATTACATTGGGATGGTAGAAATTTTTCTGCTTCTGCGAATCGCCACAAAAAAATTGATCATTTCATCAGCTTTTATCACCATCAGATGATAAGATCCCCAAGGTGCCTGCTAAGTCCTCATCAAACTCGAAAGATAGAATGAGAGACTGACCTTTGGGAATAGAGACCAGCTCATTGTAGAGACCCTCAACATGAGCTTTGAATCCCTTGAACTGGGAAATTTGTATGTTGAGATGGAATGGGCTATAACCACCAGGACGAATGGAAGAACCTCCTGCAGCGAAATTTGCACCGTGCCTAAAATCTGTTCCAAGGGAGTCTAAATATGCACTCAGATACGGTAACTTCAATTTCTCAGCTGCTCAAGTTACAGAGTAAAACAGGTGAGTGACAATAACAGATAGGTAAACTCAATTTCTTGCCGGTTCCAGTGATGGTTATCATCCCTTTCTGGATTCAAAAGTCACATAACCAGAAGTTCAACAAGAAACATAATATTGCAACAATCAACAATTGACCCAAGCAGAAAGTAAAGCGAAATCAAGCCTGAACCTTTTGAATCAACATGTTCTGCATTTCTTTGCAAGGAAATGACAAGAAAGTAGTGGAATGTATGCTCACCTATAAAATCTACAATGACTCGACCATCACAGAATCTTCCCGAAGGATTTCCAAAGAAGGTTTCGCCATTAGGTGGAGTGACCTCTGCTAGTCCTGCTGCAGATGACCCTCCAGTATCAGAATTTGAATCGCCGAAGTTGAAAAAGGCCTGGAACCCACATTTGGGCGAGTGCGAGTCAGACCCACCCAACAGCAATCTGGACTGTGTCAACATCTCCAGAAATAAAATCACAAGAACACAAAGGAACTTCCTGGAGTCCATTCTAGTGGTGGTAGTGGTAGCAGCAGCACTTGACCATGACCTTGAAAGGATTCCAGGAACTTTATACTCTCAGTAACACAGTCCTCTTTTCTCACTACTTTTTGTTTGGAGTTGGTTGGAAAAGGTACATGAATTATATGCATAATGCATGGAAGCTGCTGTAGCCATAACTCATAACTCTGTGTACGAGAATAAAAGAAGGGTCCACTTCTTGCATTATTGGTTTCTAGTAAAATAAGAATTAGATTAGTGCAGGACAAAGGGGTCAATTTTAACCTTGAGTTTTACACAATCGACAAGTTTAATCCTTATAATTTAGAGAGAACACATTAGACCATATATTTAGAAAATGTTAAAATTTAACACTATAATAACGGAATAACAGAAGACTTGAAGACACCGGCAGTTATGTGCCATGTCAGCAATGACCTGGCACATTTGAATTTTATTTTATTTTGTTTGCTGGCCTCACATTCAGTTTTAAAAAAATATAAAATTTTTATTTATTGTATAACTATAGGATCCACCCTATTTAATTAATCCTAAATTGTTTTTGACTTAAACATTTATTAAGTTAACTAATTAGAAAATAATTAATCAAAACTTAATTCTCATCGTCTTACTTAACACGAGTCACTGGATTCCAAAAGTAGCCGCCTCAAGTATCGTTGTCTAACAATCGCTCTCATATGTGAGCTTTTCTACAGGTGTGATTCAACTGCTACCTTTTGATGATCTTTCCTTCTTGAAAAAGTGAGAAGTTGTTTATAAATTTTTATGTAAATTATTGAAAATATTCAATAATTCATATTTTTTTTTGAAAATATTCAAATCTTGTTAAAGATGCTTTGAAGAATTAATTTACTAAATTTGAGTATATTCTAATTATACTTTGAGATTAGTTTCCTAAATTTGAGTATATTCCAATTATACTCGTATTCTTTAAGATTAATGTGGGTATGAAGTTGCCATATTGGCTTTGATAGTTGAAAATCCTCTTCAATCACAACTCTATGTTTCATTCCTTATCACATCCCTTACCTTAGCTTTAGCCGTCAAGATGATTTTGAGTATATGAAGTAACAGAAGTTTGTACAGGGGCCTAAAGTTATGCTAGTTATTATATTAAAACGAAGTGGCTTTGCTAGTTCATATAAATGCATGCTGGGACGAGTTCATAATTAGTCACGGGCAAATGTGTTCACTCGTTTTTAGCTACATTTTGGTGAAAAAACGTTTACAGCTACTTAAACAAACTTATTACACTTATACCCAATTTTCATGTAAGATGCCTAAACTACCCTTAATAAAAAATTAAGCTCTGTTGGAATTGGCTTATACTTATGCGAATCGACTTATAGTCACTTCGACAGGAAAACAAATTTTGGATTTGAGATGTTATAAAAGTCAAGCAGGAGTAGCCAAATTGGTGAACCCTCAACGATAACACAATCACAACGTAACCCGATATCGGGTTTAATTTCACAACGTAACCCGATATCAGGTTTCATTGTATGGCTTCAGTCAATGTGACTTCCTTTAGTCAACACAATTACAACGTAACCCGATATTGGGTTTAATTTCACAACGTAACTCGAGATTGGGTTTCATTTTATGCCTTCAATCAACATGACATCCTTTAGTCAACACAATCATAACGTAACCCAATATTGGGTTTCATTTGGCAACGTAACCCGATATCGGGTTTCATTTTATGCCTTTAGTCAACGTGACCTCCTTTAGTCAACACAATCACAACGTAACCTGATATCGGGTTTCATTTAGCAACATAACCCGATATCGGGTTTCATTTTATGCATTTTATTAACGTGATCTCCATTAGTCAACGCAATCACACCGTAACCCAATATCGGGTTTCATTTAGCAACATAACCCGATAACAGGTTTCATTTTATGTCTTCAGTCAACGTCACCTCCTTTAGTCAACAAAATCTCAACATAACACGATATCGAGTTTAATTTCACAACGTAACCAGATATCGAGTTTCATTTTATGCCTTCAGTTAACGTGACCTCCTTTAGTCAACAAAATCACAATACAACCTGATATCGAGTGTAATTTCATAACATAACCGGATATTGGGTTTCATTTTATGCCTTTAGTTAATGTGACATCCTTTAGTCAAAACAATCACAACGTAACGCGATATCGGGTTTCATTTAGCAACATAACCCAATATCGGGTTTCATTTTATGCCTTCAGTCAACGTGACATCCTTTAGTCAACACAACCAGCACGTAATCCGATATCAGGTTTCATTTCACGACGTAACCCCATATCGGGTTTCATTTTTTGCCTTCAGTCAACGTGACCATCTTCAGTTAAAACAATCACATTGTAATCCGATATCGGGTTTAATTTCACAACGTAACCTGATATCAGGTTTCATTTTGTGCATTCAAACAACGTGACCTCCATTAGTCAAAACTATTATAACGTAACCTAATATCAGATTTCATTTAGCAACATAACCCGATATCGGGTTTCATTTTATGTCCTCTGTCAACGTAACCTCCATTAGTTAATTAATGGGAGCTAGGTGTATTTATTATATAAGTGGTATGTATTTTTTTATTTCCAACTCGGCCAATCAGATTGTAGAAATAGTAACGTTAAATGAATAGAATCAAGATGTTCTAAACAAACGAACTCAAGTAACTAGCCAAAGACGTAAAGACTGCTAATAGCAAAGAGCTGAGAGAGGTCAGATTGTGAGGTTTTCTTGAATAACTGTAAAAGAGCCCAGTATGTTGCCACCAACATCAGGGAATGTTTCACAGCCAGACAGAGCCTTGACCTTGCCTGGTCTATCAACTTCAACTGGATACTTTAGTAGGTGACCATTCAGCTCTGTTACCTTATCATCAACATATTTTCTCCAGTTTAGCTCACCAAGTGATCTCACACGTCTCACGCATTCCAGACTCTCTGGCTTCTCAAAACATCCCTCTACACCACCAATATGCTCTGCCCATAGTGACATTCTGTAGCCATATATCTGTTCTCAACAGTAACAATTCAACTAAGGAAGTTGTTCAAAAGTGACAGGTCCAGCAATTGTTAGTATTATTGCACAAATATACCTGGCCATATGGATGAGATCCTTTGCTTGCCCAAGTGTGTCGGGGCTGGTACCCGCCCATTGCTACTTTTGTATCTCGTGTACCCTCCATGGAACGTTGATTGATATTAGCAGATCCCAATATCACGTACTCATCGTCCACTATCATTCCTTTTGAATGAATATATATCATAAATCGCCTATTTTTCTTGCTCAGAACCTGGATTAGCACAAGTTTCGTTAACAAAAGGACAAGCAAAGTTGAATGCTATTCGTAGAAGTTGACAACTACAGAGACAGGGATACCGCAGGAGAGTTTGCTGAAGTGGAATTTTTGGTGTCTGAGCAGCTGTCCTGTCTATCTAATGCTTCACGATTTCCAAGGCAGAAGAAAATCAAATAGTCTTGTGGCTCGTATGTATTTTCAAGTCCAACCTCCTCCAGAGCCTTGTAAATGATTTGATACATCATTTGCATTGTTTTGTGCTGTGAGCAAATAGCAAAGGAATTGGTGAAAACGATGATACAGAAGCATGCAATATCGAGTCACTTGGAGAGTAATTAGAATGTACCTGCCAAAAGAGAATCCGCTGTGTTGGTGTACTTGCAGGAACACCTTCTGGCCACATGGGGATGAGGATATATGCAGCGAATCTCTCGTTTGCTCTTATCTTATCTGCTATTTTGAGAGCTATTTCCATGGGTATCAAGTTGTTTGCACCTGCAGATAGTAGCCATGCTCATCGCTGACCAAAGGTGATTCTTACGTAACTTAATGTTGTAAAGTAAAGAAACTATATCTGTCCATTTACTTTTCATCTCAAGGTTAGAGTTGCTCACCTATGTCCTTGTAAGAATCCCAGTTATATGATGATCCAAGAAAATACTGGTTCTCAATGTAAATAAAATGTTGGGCAGCACGGATTGCCTTGATATATGCTGTATGTATACTCATGTCTATGAGTACGTTCTTCCCACATAACAAGTTCTGTCACAAAGTTATACCATGACTGTTAGATAACATACACATTACACTGGCTGGTTCACAGACACATACTAAGATAACGAATGAGGAAAGCCAAACCACATCCAATGAGAAGTTTTGCCTCATACCCTGCTTGTTGCTTCTTTTGGATCTTTAGGAAAGCCTTTCACAGAATTGGAATCAATGGAGCGAAATACCTTCAATGGTTAAGAACTCTGTTAGGAGATTAAGAAACTAGAGGTCAGGTAAAAATGATCAGTACTTGATTCAAACTAAATATACCTGAACATGCCAATTCTCAGGATCATTCTCAGTCAGGCCAGGAATTTGTTCCATTCCAATTATTTCAGGAATTCTATCCAACTTTAGCAATGCATCATCATGCGAGGCCTTCAGTTTGTTAATCCCATGACGTTTTGAAGCCTTTAGCCAACGCTCCTCAAAATTGGTAAGGATGTCGTATGCTGCTGGACCATCAATTTTAGAGTGCAAATCATGCCATGGTTGTCTTGGACAACCAGCAACAGACTCCTGATAAATGGAAGCAGAAGAGATTACAAAATGGAAGAGCAGGATAAGTGATATATGATTCATTCTACCATCTTCATCTTCCATTTCTACTGGAGTAGAAAGAAAAAGAGTTCTGATGTAGTAGATCTATTATAGTAGAGTTATCACTCAAGTTCTTGTTCAGGTTAAAAATGGTTGTATCTTGTATAATATGTTAGTGTCAGACTGGTTAGAGAGGCCAATTTTCAACTCTAATTTGGTAAAAAAAACAGATACTTCAATACTCCTGTGGTTAACACATCAAAATGCTTGAGAATCATTATGGGTTTAAAACTAATGAGAGACACGGATAATGGACTTTCAATATTTGATTCAACTAATCAAAGCTGAAAGCAGTTTAAAAGCTTCAACTGGAGCATTACCACAAATGTGGGGTTGTGATAATCATCTTTGTGTGCTGTTTGCAAGGATCTGAAAATTGGGTGCTGTGGTGTATCATATCTGCCCATGCATAAATCAAGGCCTCCAACAAATGCTATAATCTTTCTTCTATACTGACCAGCATCAGCATCTACTATTACAGTTTTCTGATGGTGGGTGTAGATGGTTCCAACTTCCTGGATAAGAATGTCAGCCAAAGAAAAGGAAGGTTCATTTGGCATTCAACAATACATATTCTTTATTTTAAGATGACTGATAGACACGCTGAAAACACAAATGGATAAACTATCCATATTTTGAGCTGAAGGAAAAAAGAAAAATATTTCAAATTTCTGGTAACTCATAATATTGGTGTTTGCACATCATGGAAAGGCATTTTAAGGATTTCCACCTTAAAAACTACTAAATAACATGTTAATTTGGTTTCCTGTAATTTATTAACATATTTATATTTACTTTAAAAGGTACTTGATGGCAGATTACAGCCAAATTAGAACCACCAGAAAGTCACTGTCTCTATCATAGAAATTTCCATCAAGAAGTGTAAGAAGGAACTCTTTGAATTTTAAGCATTTAATGTTATTTCAAGGAATATGCTAACGATATGATATGTCTCCTATTTTGATATCTTTTTCTATCACATGATGCAGAATGTAGCAAGCTAAGGTATAAAATCTAATTTTCCCTTTCCAGTTCTTTATGAATCGAAATATAATTATGCATGTAAGAGAGAGAATTCTATATCAAATCAGTTGGCATAAACAAGTCCTTGCTTTTATTTCTCTTATCATATATTTCATGCAGAGAGTTGTGCAGCGATGATTAGTCTGAGATGGAGTGAAAAATACCCTAGTTGATGCTCTCTAATTAAATTGTGATTTATACGTATGTATATAGTAAGCCTTTATAACCAACCTGCTTTTTGAAGAAACTGTGTCCTTTCCCAGCAGAACGAGGACAGAGTAGCACTTGCACAGAAGAATGCTTGAAAAAACGGCGAGTCTCTTCATCATTGGTATGCATAATACCCTCCTACATATCGCACAGATCCAATCAATATCCACTGAAACTGAAAGAATTCAGCAATTGCTATACTTTTTACACAGCAGACATTTTCAAGCATGAAAACCAACTTTATGAATGGATTGTTACTAATTATTTGAATTCTCTCTAGGCATGAGGTTTTTCTATTGTTTAAAACCAAATCTAAGCTTCTTATATCCGACAAATAAACTGGGTTAACCTCTTACTCAATGTTTTGGCCACATTGAGAAGGTACATATTGCAGCAATTATAGCTTAAACCCATGCTGAACTTGTAGATTCTAGTGAATATTACCAAATAATAGTTGAACCTAGATTGTAGATTTTCCATGATTTCCTAAAACTCTCAATCACACTAGACTCCACAATACGCAGACAGTCCGGGAAATGTGGGATGTGATTGAAATCTTAATCCATTTTGGAAAATTAATCACTGCATCATAAGATCAAAATAATATAAGCATAAAGCACAGCATTTACATTTAATCAATGACAAATGCACTGCTAAGATCAAACTTAAAAAAGCATTAACTTCCAACTCTTCAAAATGACTTATCCTTATGGTATTAAACATAAATGCCGCACCAAAGACTGTCCAGGGATGAAAGAAGCCTGCAGTTTTTCTGTCAAATTTACCAAATTGGAACTACAAAACCAAAATAACTCAGACATGGAAATCAAGTCCCAACAATCACACTAGATAGGAAGAAACATCTTCAAGGAATAAGAAGAGTTTCATACCGTTTTGTATCCCAAAATACTCCTGGAAGTAGGATCATCCCATACAAGGAGAAGAACTCTTACACCTTCCTGAGACTTGATTTTCAAAAGTTCTCCTAGTGTGCAGTCCTTCTGATCATTACCAGTCCGCACCAATTTAACATTGTGGAAGACCGACCAGCCAGTAATGTAAATCAGACGACGAGCCTGACTGATAGCATTGAATATGTCAAGCCAGCAACTCCTATGCTCATAATTGACATGACCATCGAGCCTTAAATCAGGAAGTGAGCCATCATTGACATGAGCATCTTGGTAAAGAGTAACTTTACCTCCTCTTCTAAGAGGGAAATACGTACCAGCAACTCCATCATATTCAGGACCTGCACCAATTCCATGCTTATACAAAGACAATTTCTCTACTGGGGTAAACTGAATTGATAAAATTAACACAGCCCCAGCCTTGCAGGGTTTGCCATTGGAACTAAGTATTGGGAATGTCCCTTCAATTAGAGTTCCAGAATGTAACTGCTCCACTGGGATCCCCACCGCACCGATAATCTGCGAGCCAACAACATCATCATCTTTGACAACAAAGTGAACCTCCGAAGCAGAATGTGCGACAGGAACATTGAAGTGTTGCATCCACACTGGGTTCTCGTCGTTAGTAATCACAAAAGTTCTCGCAATTACAGCACCTGAAACAGAGACCGTAACATAAGGATCGCTGGTTATCTTACTGGTTGCATGCCCTTCAACTTTGCTGCTAACCTTGATAGAAAATTTGGAAAACACGTCCCCTAAGGTCTTATGAAGCATATCCATGTTAGGAAGATTTTTAGCCTCCTTGACCCATATATCTAAATTCCCATGTAAAAGAAGAACTTTCGGAGACTGCTTGCTTGTTTTGAATGGCACAGTTTCTTGACCCTGCATATGCTGCGATCCTCCAAATGAAAAGTTATGATCAATTGCACTTTGTGCCATCTAATAAGAATTCTTTGTCTCAGTGCCTCTAGAAAGTAATGAAGAAAGCGATTGCAGCACTTGTGCGTTACAGATAATAAAAAATGAAATCCTAAAGATTGGTTAAACCTCAAGATCAAAACTTCAGAAATACCAGTTCCTCCTGCTCACCAACACCAACAAAGTTTATGGTGATTAAATTTCTGCTAAAATGAATCTGGGGTAGCTCTACATATGCAGATACCTGGTCAGAAAAATAAACCTCAAGGACTTGAAGACATTCTAGAGGAGACCAGACTTGAAAAACATAAAGGAATACAAAGTGGGCAAAGTTGAAGGCGTAAAAGCAGCGTTTACGTGACAAATGGACCGAGTGGTAGGCTTGAAAACATGAAATCAGAGATATGAAAAGCTATGAATACAGGAAGTACAAAAGAGGAATCGCCACCCACGCTGAGCAAGTAGCAGCCGAGAAGTCAACAGTTTTAGTTTACATTACCGAAAATTATTGCTAATTATATAGAGTGAGGTTACTTGGAAGATTCTTTCTTGGTACAGGATGGCCAATGGGGTCCGACTTTCAGACAAGATTATTATAAGTTGTTCACAAATAGGCATTGGTGGTTTTTGCAGTTTGGTCACAAAAGAGACTTGCGTTTCATTGGTTTTGGCAGTCATAGCCGGCGGCGGAAGAACCAATGTTATTATACGTAACAGGTCGTTAACTTTGGCACTCTCGTCAAAGTTGACAGTTAAGTTTTTGTCCATTTAATATGTTACGGACTCCTTACCTAGAAGGCTTGTAAGAAGCCTTATCTGAAAATAAAATGTAAAGAAAAGTAATGTGACTGTCATTTAAAGAAAAACCGAAATCATAATGTTTTTCTTTATAAGAAATTTCGCACTACAAGTCTACAAAAATACCAAGGACCATACAAAATGAAGAAACGTCAATTTGTCAGATTCTTTAATAAAAGAAAACTTCAAAGCAAATCATCAGCCCGATGTTTCATCTGCGAGAGACTTTGACATTTTGCGAAACAATCCTCTCGAAAATCTAAAAAAAAATTCAAACTTCTGGATTCCATCATGCCATTATGCCTATTCATGATACAAACAATATTGAAGATGTCATTAAAGAACAATTCAATAAAGATGAAGACACACTGATATAGAATAGACGACTAATTGGATCGAGGAAGAATTGGATCGTAAAGGGTGCCGTCGTAGTATGGGTATTTGGCGTTCGGTCTCTAATTTGAGCACATGATATCTTCTCGGAAGCGAAACGACGAGACGAATAAGGCTAATTACATGAGTCATGAGCCTTGATAGTCTTTTGTCATTCGGGGTCATTTAAGCCTTTAAATTTACGATTTATGTTTTTCTATTTCTTCAAATTTTACTTTAAATTTATTATTTTACTATTTTGACCTTAGGGCTTGTCTAGAGCTATTTAAATACTGTTTGCACCTTGTTTTGGTCATTCATTCATTAATAAAATTCGTGAGAATCCTTTCTTCTTTTTGGTGGACTCCAGTTTTGTGTTTTCTAAGAATTTTGCTTGAAATTCTTACTTTGTGCTGCGTCAAGTGGTATCAGAGTTTGAGATTTGCCCGTCCTCTATATCATTGATTTCATATCTCATCTATATTCGTTCTTTTTTGTGTTAGCATATCATATGGCGAAGATACCAATCACTAGAGCAGATTTGGACGCCCAAAACCAACAAATTGATGAATTGTCGAGGCAGATTCAAGAGATTTGTGAATTGTTGCTGCAGAATAGGGGAAACAATATTGGAAACCATCATGTTCATAATGGAGGTGGCCATGTGAGGGTTGTTCCTAGGGCTGGTGTTAATAACAAAATTAGGCTTGTGAAGGATGAAAGCGAATCGGATTCGGAGGAGGAGTTGGGGTTACTTCCAAATCCTAACCCACAAAATCGTTGTAATCTTGAGGATTTTCGTATTAAGGCAGATATATCACCTTTTTATGAAAACCTACAAATTGAGGACTTCCTTGATTGGTTAGTTGAAGTGGAACGTTTCTTTGAGATTATGAAGATTCCTGAAGACAAGATGATGAAGATGATAGCCTTTCGTCTAAAGGTCATTGCAGCTGTATGGTGGGATCAATTGCAGAATACTCGGCAGAGGCAGGGAAAGACAAAAAATCGTACGTAGAGGAGGATGAAACAAATGCTTATGGGTAGGTTTTTACCTGCAGATTATCAACAAATTATATATCGTATGTATCTTAATTGTGTGCAAGGTAGCTGTAGCGTGAATGACTATACTAATGATTTCATGAGTCTGTCTGAGCATAATAATCTGGCAGAATCTAAAAATCAGAAGGTTGCCCGATATACTAATGGATTGAAGCCGTCGATTCAGGAGCGAATAGGGTTGCATAACTTGTGGACCTTGTAGGAAGCGATTAACATAGCTTTGAAAGCTGAGATGATAGAAGCTAAGAAGAGGGCAACCAGTTTTCGTCGAAGTACTCATGCAGATCCACCTACATCCAGTTTTGTTGATAAAGGAAAGATTGTGCGGCCATCTGGTGCAATTAACCAGTCGACTCGAGGCCAGGGAGGCAACACACTCAGAAGGAGAATCCATATGCTAAACCAATGACAGTTATTTGTTATCATTGTGGCAAACTTTGTCATCGATCAAATGTCTGTTCAGAGCGCAAGCAGGCTAACTTAGTTGAGGCTGAAGACATTGCAGAAGAAGAAGATGAAGGTGATTTGGAGGATAAGTATGAGGGCGCTAAATTTGCAATTGAGGAAGGTATGGAAAGATTGGCATTAGTCTTGCAGCGGGTTTTGTTAAAACCTAAGGAAGAGGGACAACAAAACAGTATCTTTCGTTCCCTTTGTTCAATCAAGCAAAAGGTATGTGAATTTATTGTTGATAATGGCAGTTGTGAGATTTTTGTGTCAAGAAAGTTAGTTGATATGCTGAAATTACAAACTGAGAAGCATCTGAACCCTTAATCCCTTGGTTGGGTGAAAAGAGGACCTTCTGTTCGTGTTGATGAAACTTGTAGGGTTCCTTTATCTATTGGTAAACATTACAAGGATGATGCGTTATGTGATGTTATTGACATGGATGCATGCCATATATTATTGGGTCGTCCTTGGCAATTTGATGTGGATTCAACCTTTAAGGGTCGAGATAACATTGTGTTGTTTACATGGAATCAGCACAAAATAGCCATGGCATCGTTGAAACATGGAGAGAGAATTGTGAAATTGCTACCTGAGAATTTCTTGACACTCACAACTAGTGATAGGAAGGTAAAAAAAGTCGATGAAAGTAGCAAAATGTGCATGTCCAGTTGTGGTTAAAGGGCTATTGACCGTTGCAGTGCAGGAGAAAGAGATCTCGACTGAAGTGCATAGAATTTTGGGTGAGTTCAACGATCTGATTTCTGATGAGCTACCGAATAAGTTGCCTTCGATGCGAGACATACAACATCATATTGACCTTGTCCCAAGGGCAAGCCTTCTAAACTTACCTCGTTACCGTATGAGTCCGAAAGAAAATGAGATTCTTCGGGAGAAAATTGAGGACTTGCTGAAGAAAAAGTTCATCAGGGAGAGTACGAGTCCTTGTGCAGTGCCTATTTTGTTGGTACCAAAAAAAGGAGGGATGTGGCATATGTGTGTTAGTAGTCATGCCATCAACAACATTACTGTGAAGTATAGATTTCCCATTCCGCGATTGGAGGACATGTTGGATGTGTTGGAGGGTTCTAAGATCTTCTAAAAAATTGATCGTAGGAGTGGTTATCATCAAATTCGTATCAAGC
>JANIMX020000250.1:681587-692359 GCA_024582655.2 Erythroxylum kunthianum | reverse complement strand
GTTCATGCATGATCAATCAATAGTTGTTTGATCTTGTTGCATGTAGCATTCTCAAGTGTAAACTCTCATTTTAGAGTATCACTAGGTTCTATACCTTGTTGATGCTCAAATACAAATCTCTACACATTTGATTCTTCTTAACTTGTGTGGTTCTTACTGCCAAGAAGGAGTTGGTGTTTGCAACAACCCAACTAAGGAGAAGATTCAGATTTGGAGGAGAAACAAGAGGTAAAAGTTACTCCTTATTGTTTTTGTTGCCTTTTATTGCATGCATGTTTGATCCTGGATTTTTGGTGATTTATGGTTTTAGAAATTTTTGAAATTTCTTGCTTCTGCTGCTTCATATGCATGTGATGCATGTCCCATAAATTCCCTTCAACTTCCTCCTTCCATTTCCCAAATCACTACCTAACCTATATACATGACAAATCATGTCATTTTCCATGCCATATCCATATCTCATTCATTCTCTTCTCCATCTCACTCTTCACTTTCTTCATCAACCAACACACCACCTTTCTCATCATTCAACCCTAGATGCATCTCTTCATTTTTCCATACAAATCACTAGAGAACTCATACAACCATCTTAAGGAGTTGAACAACCATCTCAAGAGTAAGAGAAAACATCTAAACTTACCTCAAAACCTTATCACCCTTGCTTGGAGATGGTGTAGGATCAATAGAGTGTTGTCCCCTCTCCAAGGTTTAACAAAAGCCATCATTTTGTGTGGAAGAGAGGGGAGAGTCGTGTGGTGTATGGAGAAGATGAGAGAAGCCAAATCCCTTTGTTCTCCTTGCTTCATTCAAAAGTGAGAAGAAGAAAATGAGAGAAAATCAACATTGTTTGTCTTTGGAGAACACCAACGTGCATAACACTCCTTCTCCAAGCTTTTTGTTATTTTATTTTATCCATCTTTTGTCTTGTTCTCCATTTAATGCTCACTTTATGCCTTCTCCTTATGGCCACACATGTTACTCTCCATTACATAACTCATAATTTATACAATTAACATATAATAATAAATATCTACATATATATCCATATATATGTGAGATACCAAGTTGGTCCAGGAACTATATCAAGTTCACTAAAGAACTTATTTATCCAATTAATCATTTCCACAAAATGAAAAATGTATTATGGCTTAATTAGCAACCATTGTTACATTGGAACCTTTCCAATCTTGAATGATATTGTTCTCAAGTAAAATAAACCTTAATTAGGATTTACTTATAAAATAATATCCTTATCATCTTGAACTCAAATATCAACTCATACATAGAATAATGAATATCTTTAATACTTCATAAGTATCTGATATCTCAAATACTAAACATCTTTAGTACATTATCTATGTAATTGGACTTAGAATAGGTGAACAACTTTCAATCTATCCCTATATATCCAATTCCTATAATTAAGTTGTTACCTTTTCATATCCAACAAGAGTTGTTCTTGGACAATTATGTTTTCAACAATTGAAAATTAGAATTATTGTTCTCTATGAGCAATATGTCTCTACATACTCCCACTGAAGAGGACAAGTATACTCCCACTAACCTTCTTGTAGACATGATAAATTCACAATCATCTCCAAAACAAACTCTTTGAATTCATCATAAAAGTGAAATTTTCAATGTCTCATAGTCTTTCAACTATACATCAAATGTATCAATAAAGGAACTAGTTCCAACTAGATTAATTGTCATGAGATTTGAAATTTTCAAATTTCATCTTACTCCCACTACTTATCTTAAGAGCCATTCTCCTATGAGTATACATTAAATTAAACAATTTGTTCAGTGGATCTGTAAGATTATGTCCAATCTTTTGGATATCTCATGAATTTTTATTATCCAATTTAGTTCTAAACTTAATGGATAATGTATGCTTCAACCAAGCATCACATCCTTGAATCATTAACTTTGACTCTTTCAAAGACTTAGTGTTTCATATTTGATATGAAATCTTGCTAACTGATTCAATTGAAACTATTGAAGGTAAGTCATTGTACTAGGTATCACTATAGAAGAAATAACATTGCATCATATAATATCTCATATTGTATTTTCGTCCTTACATAAATTCATACTCTTATAGAATTTTGTTATGAAGGTACTTACCAGAGAATCTCATTCCTTATAGATAATTGAAAATTTAAAACTTACCACGACGATCTCATCTAAGTGCTTCAACATTCTTAATGCTTAATTTTAACTTAGATTTTAATTATTTGAACTTTTCAAATTTTAAATCAATATTTCATTTAATACATATCACATAAATTCATTAGTAATATAATGAAATATAAGTATTATCCTTTTATTGATTGTTATTCCATCCAATACATCACATGTATAAATTTAACAATTCAATATCATCATCATCCTTTCACCAAAGGTTGATTTGATTATTCTTCAACTTGACAAGTTTCATATGATTCATAATAAAAAAGGATACACATATCCTTGTGTGTAACTAGAGTTAATAAACATTATATTGAAAATTAGTCTTCATAATAAACATTATATTGAGAATGTTGAAGCACTTCAGTGAGATCGTTGTGGTAAGTTTTAAATTTTCGATTATCTATAGGGAATTGGATTCTCTAGTGAATACCTTCACAAAAAAATTCTATAAAGTATGGATTTATGTAAGGACGTAAATACAATATAAGATGTTGTATGATACAATATTATTTTTTCTATAGTTATGCCTAACATAATGTCTTACCTTCAATAGTTCCAATATAATCAATTAGTAAGATTTCATATTAGATATGAAACGCTAAGTCTTTGAAATAATCAAAATTAATAATCAATGATGTGATGCTTAGTTGAAGTATATATTATCCATTAAGTTTAGAACTAAATTGGATAATAAAAAGTTATGAGATATCCAAAAGGTTGGATATAATCTTACAGACTTGTTGAACAAATTGTTTGTTTCAATGTATACCTATAGGAGAATGGTTCTTAAGATAAGTAGTGGAAGTAAGATGAAATTTGAAAAGTTCAAATCTCATGACAATACATCCAATTAGAACTAGTGTATTTGATGATACATTTGATGTAAAGTTGAAAGGCTACGAGATGTTGAAAGATTCACTTTCATGATGAATTCAAATAATTTGTTTTTAAAAATGATTGTGAATTTATCATGTCTATAAGAAGGTTAGTGAGAGTATATTTGTCCTTTTCAGTTGGAGTATGTGGAAACATATTGATCATAGAGAACGATAATTTTAATTTTCAAAATAAGATTAGCTCTAGTTGTAAAGTGTGTCCAAACCTGTCTCATCTGGGAACTTAATAGTTTAAAAGCCAAACTTAAGTCTTCCATATACCTCATCTATCCCCATGACTTTGAGCCTCTTTTGCATTTATACATGCATATGGTTTTTTCAAGTTTTTTTTTCATTTCTTTTTGTTTATTGTATTATTTAGTTTTTTTGTTTGTTATTTTGTTGACTTCAGAATACTGAAAGTTTGTATACAATTTGGAGTTCATTATTCATAAGTCTTCACAAATGTTGTTGTTGTGTATATTTTGAGTACTTCATAGAGGGAAAGTTCCATTACGTTTGTATTAATTTTAAGAGAGTTTTTTGGATTTGTATTTCCTTATTATTGATTTTGAATTTATAAAACTTGAATCTAATATTTGATTTATGCAAGCATTAAAATGATAGAGACACTTAGGATTTGAGTTTGAGCTAAATTGTCTGCCTTTTATACATTAATTAATTAGTGAGCCCTATTAAGCCTTATATAAAATTTAAGCTTTTTCTGTATACTCTTTCCTCAAGAACTTTAAACCTTAAAAGCAAAATAAATACTTAGTAATTCATGATTAGTGTGAGAGAATGGTAAAGTGTATGAAAGTGACAATGTAAAAGGGAAATATATGCGTATATATAAAAAAAATAAAAAGAAAAAAGGAAAGTAAAGTGTTGAAAATTAATTGGTATGGATTCTTGTGTTTTAAATTACGAAAGAAAAAAGGTAAGTACAAGAATGTGAGAAGTTGGAACTAATAACAAATTTATTTTCTATAGATTTATTTGTTATTATTCCACTAGTTATTAATATTTTTTGTTTTCCTTATTAGTCTTCCTTTATTAGCTTATTTAACCCTCTAGCTCCGTTATAACCCTATCAAAGTCTTTTTGATTTTTTCTTGTACATATCTATTTTAACAATGGAGAATTGAAGATTTTCAAGCTTATGATAAGTTCATTGTCAATGAAGATGATGAGAGTACCTCACCCAAATTCTAAGCACTTGTGTAAAAAAGTGACATCTTATGAGAACATGCGCCAGACTTGTATGAAGAACATATATTTGTCTTATCCTAAGGTCCGAGAAGTTAAGAAGTAGAATAAGATAGATGCGACAATTATTCTTAAACTAGCGCTAGTTGACTTAAATTTACATAGAGAGACAGTACAAAATTGACACCGATTATAACTTGATGCCAGAGGCCTTTAAGTATAAACTCTATATAACTATATTTTTGTAACCTTATTTATAAATGTTAGTATTAGAATTAAACTAGGGGGACTTTTAGTAAACTTTTAATAGTTACCTTGCTTAGTCTTCATATTTTTGTTCCTTCCTAGCATTGGAGGAAGATTTGGAAGAGCTTGTGACATCTTTTCTACTTCTTTTATTCTACATTTTATTTTGATTATGTTTAATGGCCAGGAACCCTAATTAGGGTTAGAGATGTAACTTGTAAAGATTCTTCAATTATTTATACATGTTTAAATTATTTTATTAGTTGAATTTTTTCTTCTTCTTAATATTGAATTTGTGATTGCTCACTATAGATTTAATCTTAGAGATTATATGAAATATTCATAGGTGGAGTAGAATCAATTCACTGAAAGAATAAATACTTTAGCGTTAGAGAACAACAATATCTTAGACTTTAGTGATAACCATATAGATTAACTATACTTAATGAATTTGATTATGTTAAATTATACATCTATAAATGGTAGCTACCTAATTAAATATACATCTGTACCTCAATGAGAGCATGTGTAATTTAGATTAATTATTATTTCAACCTAGATAATCAAACTTGTTTAATAATTAAAAATCTATATGATTGAACCATAAAGCTCTAATGTTTGTTTACCTATCTTCCTTTGTTACTTTCTTTGTTTTGTTTTTTTTACTTTATTTATTATACTCTTAAATTAATTAATTAATTATTTTTGTTTTATTATTTAATTAAGATTAATAAATTTAATAATTTTTTATGAGATTGGTACTTTATAATTACTCCAATTTTAATAAACTATTTATGATTGATTTTGTACCCTTAAAAATAGAAAGTGGATCAATTATTTCTACTTGTTTGGAGAAAAAAGATTAGAAATAATTGCATTTAGTACTTGGATGGAAAAGGAAGTCAACAAAACCCTTCCACTTGTTACGACGTCGTAACATGCCCCCGATGTACTGGACATGTGCACAAGTATCACACTTTTAAGGTTACACAGTGAAGCTCTCACAGTGAATCACCAATGGCGACGGTGTCGCTGACGGAGCTGGACGACGATACAGTGCATAGTATGTCCATTGGGGCCGTTTTCTCGGACTTCGTAAGATTCAAAAACACTGTTTGGTTCCTTAGTTATCCCAATACCATTTGGCTATTATATTTCTTTTTGTTCTTTGAAAGGGTGGGAAGGTGAACTCGGTTGATTTCCACCGAAAAGACGATTTACTGGTCACCGCCAGCGAGGATGATTCGGTTCGCCTCTTCGACATTGCTAGTGCCAAGTGAGTTTCGCGATTTTTTTATTGTTTGGATCGTCTTGCTTGAGAACTCTTGTGAATAGTGATTGTCAGCGTGGTAGAAGAAGAGTGGAATTACGTTTCTGTGTGAAACTTTTTAGGTTGCTGAAGACAACTTTTCATAAGAAACATGGGAGCGATCGTATTTGCTTTACTCACCACCCAAGTTCGGTTATTTGTTCCTCGAGATACAATTTGGATACCTCTGGAGGTGAGTTTTTGTTGGTATTAGTTGCGTTGGCGGGTAGTGAATTGGCATCTGGGTTTCAAGTTTTCGATTTTATGGAATTTATGCTTATGTTACTTGTAGCTGAGGCAGTGACAGCAGACAGTTAAGTTTCTTTCTTTTCCCTGTTTACAGAATCATTGCGCTATCTATCCTTGTATGATAATAGATGCCTTCGCTACTTCAAAGGGCATAAAGAAAGGTACCCTTTTACTGACTTATAGGAACTCTCTTATCAACGGGAGAAATCAGTTGGATCAGGTGCAATCCAAAAATCAATTGTATACATGAACTAATGGGGTTAGTGTGCACATTATAGTCAAAATTTTACTGGTCTAAGTGGTTTTCCTACAGAATTTTTATACATTCTTGGTGGTTTTCAAGGATATAGGACCTTTTTTAGTAGAAGATTCTATATCACACTCCCTGATAGTTAGTCAACTTGCAAATCTATCTGAAACAAGCTTATGCATTTCTTTTAGTTGTATGTGCTCCAGGCATAGCTTACCTTCGTTTGCTTCCTCACTCTATCAAACCTTGTGTCTTACTATCTTAAAATGCTTGAATCATGCTAAATCATGATGCTGATGACCCAGTCTTATCTTCACAGGGTTGTTTCCCTCTGCATGTCCCCAATCAATGACAGTTTCATGTCTGGTTCTCTTGATCACAGTGTCAGAATATGGGATCTTCGTGTAAATGCATGTCAGGTTTGTTCCCATATTATTTG
Organism: Erythroxylum kunthianum; assembly: GCA_024582655.2. Lineage (NCBI taxonomy): Eukaryota > Viridiplantae > Streptophyta > Magnoliopsida > Malpighiales > Erythroxylaceae > Erythroxylum > Erythroxylum kunthianum. The sequence continues at coordinate 685,589 of JANIMX020000250.1, read as the reverse complement.
GAATTTAATGCATGGTTTCCATCAAGCTTTAAAAGCTATTAAGATAACTTGCAATCTTCATCAGTATCTGGGGCTTCTTCCTGTACACCATTGTGATTTAGGCTTACTGCGTTAGTTTACAGGGAATTTTGCGTCTTCGTGGTAGACCTACTGTTGCATATGATCAACAAGGTCTTGTTTTTGCTGTGGCAATGGAAGGGGGTGCTATCAAATTGTTTGATTCACGTTCATATGACAAGGTGTGTACTCTGAGAGCAATTCCAACAAGAAGGTTCTTATCCAAGTTGCATTACCTGAATTTTGCATTGCTGATCAACTGATTTGACTATTATTTTTAACTGTAGGGTCCATTTGATACCTTTTTAGTTGGTGGAGATACAGCAGAGGTCTGTGATATAAAATTCAGCAACGATGGCAAATCAATGCTTTTGACGACAACAAGTAATAATATTTATGTTCTTGATGCGTATGTAGGAGAGAAGGTCAGTTTCCTTGGTTGATTACCTAGAGATTTAGGAGTGTTAACTTATCCCCTTCAAGCTGGGCAAAGCCTTTGACGAGTTTTAAAATGCACACCATTTGTTCCCTGTGCAGCGATGTGGTTTCAGTATGGAGCCATCTCCAAATACAACTATAGAGGCAACATTTACCCCAGATGGCCAGTATGTCGTGTCAGGTGTCTAACGTTTGTAACCTGAAATAAGTGGATAGTTACCTGATAAAAACTTTTAATGATTTCCTATTTTGTGCCCTCAAACAGCTTAAATGCAGTTTTTATCCTAATATTCAGTACTGGCATTAATCTAAGTGTACATGGAAGTTGACATCTATGATTAATCCGATTAATACTATGAAATAAGATTCCTAATATGAATTTAATTCAGGTCTCCTTCTTGGTATCACTTCTATTCCTGCAACCTATCGCTCTATTACTAATCTGTCTTTTGAGTTGAACCGGACAGCTTTCTACCATCACATCTATGTTAACTAGTTTCTGTCAGTAAATGATGGATATAGGAGTCTTGAATTGCTTAGCTCTTGAGAACATCCAACACATGCATACTAATGATTTTTAAGTTTGAGCCTTTGAGAAGTCAATGTCTCATACTCGATGGTAAACAAATTCACTAACGAAACCATTTGCTTCTTTCTACATTTTGGTTAATACGAGTACACCTGAATACCAATTTCAACTCAATTTTATGATGCATTTGTTGACAAATTATGAAAAACTGTACTAACACTTATTTGCTATAGGCTCGGGAGACGGTACACTACATGCCTGGAATATCAACACGAGGAATGAGGTATTTATAAGCTTTTTTCCTTCTTTCACAAGAAGATCTGTATTAACTTATGTGACATAACCATTATAGGGGGAAAAAAAAGTGGTTGTACACAACTTTTTGTTACCTTGTGATAAAGAGAAGAATTCAGAGGATATAAACCATGCCTGAGAGGATATAAACCATGTCTTGTACCACTGTAGAACAATTGTTTGTACGTTGCTGCTAAGACATTATATCTGTTGCTACTTGAGAATCCTCGTCGAAGGCTACAAAGTAGCAAGCAGAGGATCGTGCTTTTGCATTTAGCCTTTTATGTAGTTCTGCGTTTAGGTTCCTGGATAATTCAGTTAAGACTAAGTTGTACTGCACTGAAAAGCATATAGATACAGGCTGCAATTACCTTTTCACATTAGCCATCGCAATGCAAATAAAATTTCATGGTTGGCAGGTGGCATATTGGAATAGCCACATAGGAATTACATCATGTTTGAAGTGGGCTCCTCGCCGAGCCATGTTTGTTGCTGCATCTACTGTGCTCACTTTCTGGATACCCGACAATTCTAAGTCACGCTCCATAGACACGGAGATTACAGTTCAACCAGATCATCCTCAATGATGGATAGCAATTTCCTTTCTGTAATTGGGAAAGAAGGATCTTCTACTTCATGTTTATAAGTTCTATCATCTGCAGTTTTTCAAGTTTGATGACAATGTTTATGCATTCGAGATTTGGCCGAAGTTAACATGTATCTAATGCTATTATCTTATGGCTTCAAATGTTTTTGCAAGTTTATTCATTCTTTCCTGTAAGCATTTGTAATTATTGGTCTGGCCTGTTGATATATACCCCCGGATTCAGAGAAATCAGACTTCAGAAAACAATAATGTGCATCGTTGTATTTGTACCAAGTGCGGTATGAAAATTAATTAGGGTCTTTACTTCAAAGGAGAACTCGGATCCTAAAAGGAACCCACATGAGGAGAGTGAGAGAGATGAAGAAAACATTAAAGGTAGCATGTTGAAATTCAACAATTGATGCCAAAAGACTGAACATGAAATGCCCTTGTTCTACATAAGGAACTCAAAAACCTTCAAACTCACATTCCTCCTGGGGACTCTTTTACAACTACATTTAATTAAGAAAGGACTCGCAAGAAACCCAACCCTCAAATATAACCCAGAAAGGCCAACTTTTACCATACCCCATCATTTCCCTTCGTGTTGTGTTTTCCCGTGAATTCCCTGGCCAACTTCCATGGTCTTCTGTCGATCATAACCGGCCATCTCCTGCATTCGCCTCTTAGCCTGGTCCAGCTGCTCAGGCACGGCCCGACTAGCCTGCCGGAAATAGTTCACGAACCATGACAACGATGTAAGTCCGGTGAGTCCGAACGCACCAGTAGCCAAGAATGAAGTCACAGCAAAGGCTAGGACAAGAGCAGCAGGAACGAGAACGGGACTAAACAACAAGAAAACTGGGGTGGTGATGGCAAGTCCGATGAGAGTTCCGACAAGTATTATACCTGCAAGTGCGAGAAGACCACCGCCAACTGGAAGCATGGTGATCACAGCCAGAATTTTTGAAGCTGATGGGCCTCTCTGCTGTTGAGGACCACCCTTGATGCCACCTTCATAGCGGTGTTGTGTGTGAACTTGCACTTGATGTGGTTGTGAACGATCAGCCATTGTTGGTGATACAACTTCAAAGCTGTTAGAATTCAGATAAAAAAGAGAAAGAGATGGGAGAACACATAGGAGGTGTGGTGGTGGAGCTTTAAAGAAGAGGTGGTGCATGCAACATGCTGACACGTAAGTGGTGAGATGGTGAGCTAAGGCTTTGCATGAGAAACAAGTTCCAGTGTCCTTTAGGAGCAGAACCTGAAAATTTTGCTAAAAGATTAAAAATAAAATAAAATTGAGGTGGCTTCTGAGGACAGAGGAGGATATCATTGTTGACACATCGCCATTTTCAGGTCTGAACAATCTGTCGTCTTATTCCTTTGGAATCATACGAACTGTCATTGGTGGTGGGTGAGTTTAAATGGCATATTAGGAGCATCTTTTACACTTCTTTTTTCCCCTCTTGTAAGGGTTTCACAACTTAATAAACCAAATGCACCTTTTAACAGGAAGCTGCAATATTATTGCGATGAAGTAGACAGGATCTAATTTAGGAGGTCTTAGTGTACAAGGGTCCTTAATACTTCTTTTACGTTCGTTTGATTTCTCAACAACGCTGCCTCACTTTTGAGCAAATATTTAGTTTAAAGATGCATTAACGGCAGCATTCTACTACTTGGGCATACCATTAATGGATCCCTTGAAAGCTTTCTCTACTAAGTTTTCAAGAATAATTTGATTCTACAGGTAGGAAAGTAGCATTCTCGTCCAGATGCTCATAATAGCCCAATTCAAACCTTTATCTTCTCCTGTGTGGGCAGCAGCTACCCTTGGCATCAAGGTTGAGTAGTATCGTGTTATGAGCCCACTAACCCTATTCTGGACCTTATATCGTGTTACACTTGATTAAAAATCTCAATTAATTGATTATTGGATTAGTGATTTTAATGAAAATATTATTTAAATTAAAATTCTATTAGAGTACATGAATATATATATATTGTGATCCAATTACGGGCCTTTTGGTCCCCGGCACTGGTGGAGTCTGTGGATCGTTGGCCGCTGGCCAGTCCTGATACCAAGATTCCTGGG
>JANIMX020000250.1:523830-541329 GCA_024582655.2 Erythroxylum kunthianum | reverse complement strand
AACACTTCTGATAGTCCTACATTCACTACTGAGCAGTATAATCAAATCCTCGCTATGCTCCGTAACGGTAATGGACAGCCACTTACAAATGCAACAGGTATTTTCTTGCCTAAATGCAATATAGCACAAACAGACCCACATTCAACTCTATATTGGATTGTTGATAGCGGAGCAACTGATCATATCTCTCATTCACCACCAACCCACAATATCATAGATGCTCAACATGACTATGTTGGCTTACCCAACGGGGGGCAAGTGGAAATAAAAAGGATTGGTTCTATAGCATTGTCACATGAATTACCTCTTGATAAAGTTCTTTATGTACCAAAGTTCCGCGTCAATTTGTTGTCTGTTAGTAAATTGACAAGAGCTTTGCGATGCATAGTGATGTTCTATCCTGATTTTTGTATTGTGCAGGACATGGATACGAAGAGGGTGATTGGCCTGGGCAAGCATTTTGATGGGCTCTACTATCTTACATCGAAACAAAATCCTCACCTTGCCAACCACATCACCCACACCACCAGTCTATGGCATCGACGCCTTGGGCACCCCTCTTCCGCACCTTTACTCTCATTAGCCAAGAATAATGCTGAAATAATGTTTGATTCCAAACACATTTGTGAAGTTTGCCCTCTCGCCAAGCAAACCCGTTTACCCTTCCATAATAGTGAAATTAAATCTTCCGCACCATTTGACTTAATTCATTGTGACATTTGGGGTCCTCTCAAAAATCAATCACACTATGGGGCACGATATTTTCTCACTATTGTGGATGATTTTACTCGGTTTACTTGGGTACATCTTATGAATTTCAAATCTCACACACAACTATTATTGAAAAAATTTTGTTCTTGGGTCAAAACTCAATTTGAACGTACTGTTAAAGCTCTTCGTGCAGATAATGGGAGTGAATTTCTTTCCATGCGTTCTTACCTAGACTCCCATGGCATCACCTTCCAACACTCTTGTACTTACACACCACAACAAAATGGGGTAGTCGAACGTAAACATAGGCATCTATTAAATGTTGGTCGTGCTCTTCGTTTTCAAGCCAATTTACCTTTAAAATTTTGGGGGGAAAGTATCCAAACTGCTTGTTATCTCATTAATCGTCTACCTACACCCTTGTTGTCCCATAAGTCTCCATATGAACTTTTGCATAACACACCACCTTCTTATACTCACTTACGCATTTTTGGATGCCTTAGTTATGCCACCAACCTCACACCTATCACTAAATTTGACATCCGTGCCCGTCGTTGTATCTTCCTTGGTTACCCACTTGGCCAAAAAGGTTATAAGGTATATGATCTTGTAACACATAAAATCTTTATCTCACGTGACGTTATTTTTTATGAACATATCTTCCCTTACACCACCTCACCAACTATTGACCAAAATGACATCCCTGTTACACCCATTATCCACCCCACACACGACGTGACACCTAGCACCATTACCCATCCTCACACTACCTCTCCTCTTGACTCCAATCCCACGGTCCAAATGCCAATCTCCACACCCATTACACCACCCACTCCAACTCCAACTTCAACCATTGTCCCTACCACACACGAGCCTTCCTCCTCACACTTCATCCCTCCCATGGCCCCAGCACCCATCGACACCCCGCCCCCACTTGACCCCGACTCTTCTCGCCTCTCCCTTTCTGTGCCTCTCCATCCAACCTCCCTTCGTCGCTCTACTCGCCACACCAAACCACCTGCTCATTTCAAAGATTATGTGGCTCATCATTCCACCTTGCTCACACCCACGGAACCCCTCCCACGATCCTTGTCCAGCACCAGATATCCACTTCATCGGTATGTTTCCTCTTCCTGTTTATCCCCTGGGTATCAACGTTTTGTTTCTCATATTTCCCAATTGGTGGAGCCTACTACCTATGAACAGGCTTGTCAAAATCCCCACTGGGTTTCGGCCATGGAGGCTGAACTCGCAGCTTTAGCCGCCAACAACACGTGGAGTTTTGTTTCCCCTCCACCTGGACAACAACCCATCGGCTGCAAATGGGTTTTTAAGCTCAAGTATCACTCTGACGGCACCCTTGCTCGCTACAAAGCCCGTCTTGTTGCCAAAGGCTTCACCCAGCGGGAAGGTATCGATTACAAGGAGACTTTCGCCCCGGTGGCCAAACTCCTTACTGTGCGTTGCTTACTGGCAGTCGCTGCTGTCCGCAATTGGCCTTTACATCAAATGGATGTCCAAAACGCCTTTCTTCATGGCGACCTTCTAGAGGAGGTATACATGCTGCCTCCTCCGGATTGTCGTCCACAGGGGGAGCGCATTGTGTGTCGACTCCACAAATCTCTATATGGTCTTAAACAGGCGTCCAGAAGTTGGTTTCGTGAATTTTCTTCGGCTATTGGTGACATCGGTTTTTGTCAATCTAAGGCAGATTACTCTCTGTTCACTCAAGTTAAGGGTACTTCACTCACTATTGTATTGTTATATGTTGATGATATGGTGATTACAGGCAACAATGAGACAGAAATCAAGAACCTAAAGACTTTTCTTAGCAGTCGATTTCGAATTAAAGATCTTGGACCTCTAAAATATTTCCTTGGAGTCGAGGTTGCACGTTCAAAAGCTGGAATCACAATTTGTCAACGGAAATATACACTGGACATATTGGAGGAGGCTGGGTTACTTGGTGCTAAACCCATGAAAGTTCCAATGGAGGCTGATGTGGTGCTAACACCCACAGGAAGCACTTCACTTCATGAACCTGCGAGGTATAGGCGTGTAATTGGAAAATTGATTTATTTGACCATCACAAGACCAGAAATAACATACACTGTCAACACGTTGAGTCAGTTTATGCAAGATCCGCAACGACACCATCTTGATGCAACATATCGGCTTCTTCGATACCTTAAAGGAGCTCCTGGACAAGGTTTGATGTTTTCTTCCCAAAATGAATTACATTTAACAGGTTACTGCGACGCAGATTGGGCTCGTTGCCCCATCACGTGTCGATCAGTGACTGGTTACTGTATTTTTCTTGGAAAGTCACTAGTGTCTTGGAAAAGCAAGAAACAAGTTACAGTAGCTCGTTCATCCGCGGAAGCAGAGTATCGATCCATGGCTACAGCCACTTGTGAATTAAGTTGGTTGAGATATTTATTGAAAGATTTGCAGGTTAACCATCCTCAGCCAGCAAGATTATTTTGTGACAACCAAGCTGCTTTACATATAGCCGCAAATCCGGTGTATCATGAACGTACAAAACATATCGAAATCGATTGTCATACCGTTCGTGAGCGAATTCAAAAAGGAGAAATCAAAACTTCCTATGTTCGGACAGGGGAGCAGGTTGCAGATTTGTTTACTAAGCCATTACGTGCACCCATCTTTCATGTATACCTAGGCAAGTTGGGTGTGATTAACATTCACTCTCCAACTTGCGGGGGAGTGTTGAAAGGAAATGAAATCACGTGATATAATTGAGAGTGATTACAGCTTTTGATATTGTCAACTCTTGTGATAGAGTAATTATAGGGTATCGCTTGATTATGGATTCTGTTTACTTAGAATAGCATATAGACTCTGTATAAAGGTCCTTCCTTGTATATCGATTAGTGGTGAAAAAAGGCAATATACAAAACCACAATTTATCTAATACTAATTACAAGTTTCATGTAGGAAATAATTAAAGACTAAACTAAAAAGATTAAGAAAGTAAAATTTATATTTTTCATAGTTTATTAAATTTATTGATTTAAGTGGGATTGATTAAGTATACAATTCATTAAAGCTTTTTTAAATCTATACGTACCGAATAATGAACGATAATCACGAACACTTTAAAATCACCAACCGGATCTTCAAACGCATCCTCGTCAAATCTTTGTGTGATAGCTATCAAATATCCATTCCAAGTAGGTTCCTGTAAGGTCAAGAGGTGACGGATGCAGAGTTGATGCCATTCCGCCGCTACTCCGGCCATACGGCCTCGTCAATGCGAACCTTCATTCCTACTGGTGCATGATCTATGATAAAGAATTGGAACACTCGAACTGTTGAGTTCGGTTGCATCGAATAGAGGAAATTTCATTCGATACGCTCTTGTGGGTGCTAAGTACTGTGGTTTCACTGAACTCTACTCGGTCGATGGTCCTCCCTGTTTCGGTTGGTTAAAGTGGAAGGTCTGAGGTTTAGTTGGAATATTTCTCTCAGCTCTACCATTTGTTGCCTTTGTTGAGCCTGCGTATCTTGTAGTTGAGCTGTGATTCTAGTATTTCTTTGTGCAATTCTCATCCTATGGTTCTTAACAAGGCTTTAGCTTTACATTTTATATTTGCAAATTTGCAATGTAATTTATTTGCTTCAACTGATTTTCGGCTTTATATCTGTGTTCAGAAAAAACAAGGAACGAAACTCAAACTGAGGAAGAAGCTACAAAATGCTCAGAAGTCTGGGTAGAGAATTGTGGGTTCGTACACCACTTGGTGAGTGTATAAATTTGTAACCTTAATGAAAAGCGTTATAGCATACGTTCACTTCGCCAATTAAGGCAATTTTTTTACTCAAATCTGTATATTTATGTCAGATATGCATTAATTTCTCTTTATGCCCACACTGACTATTAATTGATAACTGATGTCATTTAGTACAGTGAAAGAGATGCTGGCCACTGCGGATGATTTAACCTTTGCTTCTTTACAAGAACTTGCAGCTAATTGATTACAGAAATTAAGTAATGTATGTAGGTCCGCAATTTGCATACATATCAAATCTTACTATTATCAATCTGAACTCAATACAATACAATCTGCTCAAAGAAATTAAAAAAAGAGAGAGAGAGAGAGGCTCATAATTCATATGCACACCACGCCTACACTTTAATTACAAGATGAAAGTACAAATACATTATCATCTCAGCTCATCTTTTGTCTTCACTTGGTTTTGGGGAGTGCTGCTTTTGATGTGAAGACTTGCCAATAATGGCTTTCTTCACCTTGGAAATTGAATGCCTAACTTTTGATCCAACGCCTGCTAGTATGTTGTGAGATTTTTTATGTTCAACCTTTACTTCCATCCCTTTTGTGGCTTCTACCATCACCGGAGCATCTGGTCCTGAATCAGCCTTTTCGTGTTCCTCTCCTTCCTTTTCTTCATCCTCTGATTTGGGTTCTTCTGTTTCAACTTTTACTTCTTCATTGCCTGTTGTTGTCAAGTTTTCAGCTATTTGCCCCTCTCTTCTCGATCTTGCCATGATATCAACTAATGACACCTGACCTGAATCCTCTGCCACAGTCTCAGGAATTGATTTTTCAGTTTTGTCATCCATTTTTTCCTCTTCAAGTCCTTTAATTACAGCATCGACCATTCTAACATTTTCAGGTTGCAAATTTCCCACTTCAACATTTTGTATTGTTTCAACAATCAATCCCTGCTGCAATTGGGGTACGTCCACCTTGCCAGTTGAAAACTGTTCTTGACAAGTTGCATCTGAAATTTTCTCCCCATGATCCGTATGTGGAGTTGTTTCATTGGCTTTTGCAAGGTCCAAGGAGCCTTCGTTTCTCGCTCTCTCTACACCACGTTCCTGATATGATAAAAAATGGAGATGTTCAATGCCAAAGTTCCGGGTCCGACTTTTAAGCTACTATCAAAATCTCCAGATGAGCAGTAAAGTCACCAAATTCATAACTTGAAAACAGATTGTCCTATCTAACATATTATGATGACAGTATGATCAACTGCATATGGTGTAAATTGCCCTGCTGACACCTTACAATCTCAAGGAGCTTGGAGTTGTGAAATAAAAAGAATTTGGGTCTTTTCCAAGGGAGGCCAAGTGTAGTCTTACCACTTCTGAAACTAATAATACTGGTTCAGTTTCGCACATCTCCCGAACAACTTCGTGGTGAAATTTCTGACAAGAACTGTGATCAGAACTGATTTGTTCTTCGGTTTTCTTCTTTGTATCCCCTTCCTGTATTTCCTTGTTTATCTGTTTTTTCATAGAAAAACTTCAACTTTATATCAATGGACAGTTAATGAACACAGTTGATACAAAATGCAGTTCGGATTATATATTCTGACCTCTCCACTTTGCATCTGTTTTTCTTCAGCGTTCACTCTGTGTTCTTGGTTGCTCCCTTCAGCTATCGCTTCACCAAGAATTACTGAGGGAGAAGTAGATGCAGCTTCCTTTTTCTCCAGGATCTGCCACGAACCTCTTGATTAGGACTTCTCAATAATATAAGAGTCGCAAAGAAATTAAGAAGAAAAAGCGAAGCAGAAGAAGAAGAGAATGTGCGTAAAATGATAAGTTCTTCCTAGTTTTATCTCTAACCTCTTTCTCTATGGCTTCATCATGTGTGATTTCAGTTGCATCAGCTAATGCTTCCTCTTTGGTTTCATCATGTATGATTTCAGTTGCATCAGCTAATACTTCCGCTTTGGCTTCATCATGTAAGATTTCAGTTGCATCAGCTAGTGCTTCTTCTTTGGCTTCATGATGTATGATTTCAGTTGCAACAGCTTCATTTATGATTTCAGTTGCATCAGCTAATGCTTCCTCTTGATGATTGTCCCTAGATACAATTTCCTCTGATTGATCGGCAGGTTCATGACTTGGGGCTTCAGACACAGATTGCAAAACCTCGTTAGTTGCTTTTGTCCTGTGTTCTGAAGTTGCTTCCATTGGCACTATCATTTCTGGAATTTTCTCGAATTCCGTTGTGCATTCTAAATCTTTTGTCTTGCTTTCAAGGTCTTTAGGATATAATTCCAGCATTTCTGCAGTTCTGATCTCATCCTCTCGGGCTTGACACATCTTTTCATTGTCGTCGTCTTTCTTGTGTTGAAACTCTAACCCAGAGACCTGGAGGTCCTCTGTCTTTTCCTTCTGCAAGCAAGGCTCTTCTGTTACATCACGAGTCGCTATCTTCACTTGTTGCTCTTCAGTGTTTGGAACTGCATCCATTGAAGTATCCTGTTCCTTGGGAAGCAATGAAGGAGTTTGTGTTTGTCTTAGCTCTTCAGATTTCTGTGTGGGGACAATGATTTTATCTTCTTTGATTTCTACAAAACCATGAATTTCATTAGCTTCCCTGCCTTGTTCCTCACGTTCTTCAATTAACTCCTGTATATCTTTCTTAAGTGGAAGCTCCATCGTCAAGACTGCAGCCTCTCTGAGCTCTTCTTTCTGCAGGGATGGATCCTCAGCTGTTGCTAATCCATCTTTTAGTACTTCGACCTCCTCTATCTTCTCTGTTGCAACCAAAGTTCCGTGATCTGTATCCTTCAAATGCAATACAGAGGGTGGAGCTTCATTTATCTCCTCAAAATTCTCCACTACAGGAGTCTGACTCGAAGTAACTATATCATCTGTTACTATTTCAAAGTCTTTAGAATTAGAGTCTGCTGCCAGTTCAGAAGCTTGTTCATTTAGTTCGTCAATTTTATGTGAATCTGGATCACTACTTCCTTCCTCTCGCGTCTCAATTTCATTTTCTTCCTGTTCGTCTTTGCCGAGTTGGACATCTAACTGGGGAGTGTCATCCTCCTTGGGCTTTTCGCTTTGCTGGTAGGGTTCTTCAAATACTATTGTATTTTCAGATGTTCTTGGCTTACTTTCTAACACTTCCAGGTTATTTTTCTCTTCTGAGCTAGCAGTTGTCTCTGATCTTTTGTATTCCATGTCCTCAGGAAGCAGCTCAGCGGATGTTGTTTGATCCTGATCTTCTGAATTTTTGACATGCAGGGCCTCAAGAGAAGCAGTTAAATCATGTTTAACGATTTCGATGTCTTCTGAAGACTGGGAAGTGGATTCACATGCATCTTTCTTTTCTCCAATTTCATCTGAAGTTTGAACTGCCTCCTTGTGCATCTCATTAGGAACTTCATCATTCATTTTTACCACTTGATTTGTTCTTTCTTCTACATTCTCAACTGTGGCTTCGGTTCCATGCTCCTCCTCTTGGGAAGGAAGTGGTGAAGAAGCTATCTGGTGATCTGATATTTGTTCTTGGAGATTCTCATCAGAAAGGAATTCTTTTGTTGCAATTTCTTCAATGTCTTGAGATCTAGGCACAGTTTCAGACAATTCTTTGATTTCTTCTTCAATTTCACCTGTGAGCAGATCTTTCTTATCAGTACCTTTCAATTCATTTACTGTTTCAAATAGATTTTTGCTTCCATCAGCATGTTTTGAGATAACGTAATCATTTGTAGAACTCTCAGGATCATCAGCTGAAATTTGAGAAGCCAAGTGAGAAGAGCTGTCTTCAAGTATCCTCGTGTCAATTATATTTTGCTGACTTCTCTCAGATTCAAATGTGTCTGCTTTGATCTCTTCGGAGGTAATATTGGATATGTGTACTATCTTGTCATCTATTTGAGCTACCTGAGAGCCACTTGCTGGCTTGACCTCTGCTGCATCCGCCACATTAATCTCTTTGGAACATCTATTTCCTTCATCTACTATCTTCTCCTTTATCAGCTCCTGGGGTTCTTCTGCCACAATGGTCACACTACCTATAGGCTTCTTGCTAACTTCATTTTCTGCATTTTCTTCTTGTTTTCCTTTTATAGCTGATTTTTCTTGCTGCAGGGGTGGCTGTACTTGAGCATTTAGATATGTGATTTCTGTCCGTTCAATTGAATCCTTGGCTACAGGATCTTCAGCCAATGCCCGGCTGGATTCTTTCACCTGCTAAGTTATGATGATTGAAATCCATTATTCACTCAAGAAATCATATGTATCAGAATGAGAATTTCAAGCTGACCTCATCAAATGTGTCATCCACGGCAGATTCACTGTGAAGTTCCTTTTTGTTGTTAGATTCTACTAAGGTATGCTTAAGGGTTTCATCACCATCAGTTTCCTCAGCATCTTCCTTCACCTGATAATAATATTTACTGTCAAAGAATTGAGCCAAGAAGACAATTGGTGTTGTTTTTTTATGCTTGATAGTTAGTCTGACCTGTTTCATTGAAATCACAGCCTTTGTTGTCTCATCTGTATTCTGCAATTTTCTAGAACTAACTTCAGCCACCAGTTCTGGTTCTGTTGTCTCTTCTGTGCCCTGTTTATCTGTTTGAGATTCTTGGAATCTCTTTTCAATGGAATCCAAACACTGGCTTTGATTTTCACTATTGATTTCCTCAATGGTATTGGGTTTGACTTCATAGGTTGATATATTGCTTTGATCTGATTTATCCCTTTCACGGACACTTTCAAGCTTCTCACCGGATTCAACAGATCCAAGATTCTGTAAAAATAATCAAGAAATATCGATATTTTATCCAGATCAGTGATATTTGTTTGTTAGTTCAAGATATACCAGAATCCTATAGTGAAGAAGCTTTACCGTCTGAGATAGGATATGAGCAGAGAGGGTCAAGGAAAATGAACCGTAGGTTATAATTAGTGGCATAGGAGATGTCACAATAGTGCCTATTTCCACTTTTCCAGTTTCTAATTGCAACAAAGTTTCGATTCATCATTTTTAAGTTCTTACTGCTATTTAGTTCCAAGAGACCTGCCAAAATTACTGGCATAATTGTACCTTTTTGGCATCTACTTTGGATAAAGCAATCCCCAATCACATCAGTGAACGGGTTTGGCCTTTATTCTAGTTCATTTTCTTCTATTATTGAAAGGAAAGTATATTGTTCATACCTCTTCTGTTTGGCCATGACATTTTATGGGATCAGCAGCCTCAACTTCCTGTTTCTGGTCTCCTGTTTCAAATTCTTTAGCTCCTTTCTCTGGTGCAGCACCTTCTTGTAAGTTCATTTCAGATATGTTCAAACAATTCTCTTCTTCCAGGATGGTTACTTTCCTATCTGCACTAGTTGGTTCGCTAGATTCCAAGGAAGCAACTGGTGAAGATGATTCCACATAATCCAATGTTTTTGATTTCCCACTCTCTCCCTCATCTACTAGGTCCCTTGTTTCTTCCACATTTGTTACTTCTGTTTCTTCTGGCTTCAAGATGTACTCTTCAGTTTGTAAGTCCCGATGCTCTTGGACATTCTCAGACTGGTAATACTGGACCTTTTCTGTTGTTCTCTCGATTCTGGTATCCAAAGACCCCAATGCAGCTACCTCTTGTGCATTTACGATCTTATCTTCATCCAGTGTAGAAGCTGTTGATTGTGGAACCAAGGGATTTACTGCATTATCATATGCATTCTGATCATTTTCTAGATTCTCGTCTATTCTCTCAATTGCTTCACTTTGCTCAGATTCTTTTGCATCTAATGTGCTGCATGAAGGTGTTTCAACTGTGACCAACTCCTTCTCAGTCTCTCTCCCTGCCAGTGGAGTGTCATTTAATAATTCGTGTCTTGACTCTTCTTCAGTTTCATTTGTGACTACCAAAATTGACGAGTCATTTTTCTCAACTAAGTCGGAGAAATTTTCTGGTTTGACATCAATGTCCTCACCAGTCAGTGTAGTTTCTTTTGTGTCTGTTAGAATTGGTTCCTTCATATCAGAAGTTGGAAGTTCTGGTCCTGTGGGGCTCTTTTCTTCTGTTAATTCTCTCACAGACTCACAGCTGGACTCATGAGCTTCAGGTTGTACTTTCCCTGAGAGTTCTTTGCTGTCGGTCTTTGGGATGGAAACACTAATATGACTTTCACTGGTTTCTTCTGACTGTGTTAAGCCCTCAGATGCTTCTGCAGAATGGAGGCCACTACTCTGTTCTTCTTTGTCTGTCAATATTTCAGATACTGTTGCTTCAACAGAAACCCTTGCTTCCGAATTCAGTTCTTTGACCTGTTAAAAAACATGAAGCTACACTTAAGGGCTAGTGAAGTGCAGGTAAAATAGAATATATGAACCAGATAGGAAGCTGACCTCTTCTTTTAGCTCCATTACATTATTTTCAAATTCCTTTTCATTCTGCGGAGGATTCTCACCATGTTTTTCTTGTGAAATCTCCAACTTCTCACTCTCATGGATGATCTGTTTCACATTGACCTCATCAATTGTCCAAGTAACCTCTTGTTCCTATGTGAAAGGATGCTGTGTTACTCAAATAACATAAGTTTGTACTAGTTCCAATATCAATTCTTAGAGCGAATTTCCAAATTACCTCTTGTTTTGGCAGCACTAACTTGATGTCATCTTCAGTTACAATTTCTCTACTTTGTTCTATGATCTGCTCGTTCAGTTGGTTTGCCTCATTCTCTGGATCCTTAGCTGCATGGAATTTGTCAGGTTCTTCAAGTATCTGTAAATGATAGAGAAGTTTACATGTTAAATCTGATTTGAGCATGAACTGTGAGCAGTATTGAATATCACGCCGACCTCCTCTTTGGATTTCCCTTCTGCTTCATCTTGTCTGCAGCTTAAGGCTATTTCTTCAGTACTCAATCGTGAAATATTTATTCCAGTATGTTCTTCCATTAAAGTCTGTGTTTCAGAGTCCTTGATAATATCAGCACTCTTCTCACTTCCATGTTTCTGCACAGCATGTAAAGTTTGTATTTTGTTTAGAGTAACAATGAAATTCACAAATAAAATGAGATGGGCTAATTTTTACGTACTCAAGGGTGTACCTCTTTGGTTTCTTCATCCTTTGTTTCTTCTTCTACTTTTTCTGTGGAGTCTGCTCCATATGCATTTTCAAGTTTCTCTACTTCGGTTTCACTGGTTATTGGTTTTTCATCCACAGTTTCAATCTCTGTACTTCTGTCATTAGATGTTTCGTCAACTACTTGGGCCACCTGCATCATTTACAAATATCATTAATTCTAGTTTTCCTTAAGAGACAACTTTTCAGTTTAGAGGAAACTGAATCAAAATTTCGATATCTTGAGCATTCTTATCCTGTGATCACCTCTTTCACTGCCACTCTTTCAACCTTGATCTCATTGGTGTCTTTGGCCCCTTCTTCTTTCTTTTCTTCTACATTCAGAATGCCTAAAGGGTCATCGGTTTCCTTTTCATTTGAAATTGGAGCTTCATTTCCCAAGGCCTGTAATGCAGAATTTTCAATTTCTTCTGGTTCGTTCTTTTGGAAATCCTGTAATGCATGTTCTCCATAATTTGTTGTCTCCTCGCTGTTCTGATTGGCGTCCTCTTTCACTGCCACTCTTTCTACTTCAGTTTCATCAGTGACCTTCATCCCTACTTCTTTCTTTTCTTCAACATTCCGAATGTCTTCAATCTCATCAGTAGTCTTTTCATTTGATAGAGGTGCTCCATTGTTGATGGCAGAAGGAATTCCTGAGTTCTCAAAATCTTCTACTTCATTCTTTTCCAACTCCACAAGTGTTTTGCTTTCTGTTGCCTCCTCTCTATTCTTATTGGCCTCCTCTTCTTCTTTAACTTTTTGAATGTATTCAGTCTCATCAATAGTCTTTTCATTTGAAATTGATGCTTCATATTTTATGACCGAGGGGATCCCTGAGTTTCCAATTTCTTCTACTTCATTCTTTGCCAACTCCACTTGTGCTTCACATTCTGATGTCTCCTCGCTGTTCCGATCGGCCTTCTCTTTCACTGCCACTCTTTCTGCTTCGGTTTCATCTTTGATCCCTTCTTCTTTCTTTTCTTGCCTAGTATTTCCTTCAACATTCTGAATGTCTTCATTCTCATCAATTGTCTTCTCACTTGAAATCAGTGCTTCAGTTTTGATGGTTAAGGGAATTCCAGAGTTCTCAATTTCTTCTACTTCGTTCTTTCCCAACTTGACTTCTGCTTCATATTCTGCTGTCTCCTCATTGTTCTGATTGGCCTCCTTCATTGCAACACTTTCTACTTCGGTCCCATCAGTATCCTTGACGCCTTCTTTCTTTCCTTCCACTGTATTTTCTTCAACATTCTGAATTTCTTCAGCATCATCTGTAGCCTTTTCATTTGAAGCTGACGCCTCGTTGTCAACAGCCATCAGAATTGCTGAGTTTTCAACTTCTTCTGGTTCATTATTTCCTTCACATTTTGTTGTCTCCTTGCTGTTCTGATTAGATTCCTCTAGCCTGACACTGCTAACATTGCCTTCAACAGCTTGGATGGCAGATACATTTTCTTCTTTTTTCTCTCCCAAAAAAGCTTCTGATCTAGTTATGTTTTTACTCTTGTCCTGCACGATTTCTGTTTCTTCAACCAGTGAGGTTGCCAGAGTTGAGTTGAGGCTTTCATCATCGTGATTTGTCTCGCTTGCACTACTCTGACCAGTTCCAGCATTCTTGGACTCCTCAAAATTCTGGAAAAGACAGGTCCATCAATTCCCAACAAAAGTTAAATTGTCTAAATTTTACATGAGGCCATAACGTGAACTATGAACTGCAAATCTGAAATAATAACCTCTTTGTTTGAAACCTGTGTATTTGTTTCACTAGTCTGGAAGTTATTGACCATCTCTTCTTCGGCAGATTCCTGTGAAAGAGATTTAATGATGCTCTCATTAGCTAATTGGCCATCAGTGTCCTTTACTTTGGGCATTGCTGCCTCCGCATTCTCTTCAGGTCCATCAGCGTTCTCTCCTTCATGCTCATAGGCCGTTTCGCTACAATTATCTGCCTCCGCATTCTCTTCAGGTCCATCAGCCTTCTCTCCTCTTCTGTCATTAGATGTTTCGTCAACTACGTGGGCCACCTGCATCATATACAAATATCATTAATTCTAGTTTTCCTTAAGAGACAACTTTTCAGTTTAGAGGAAACTGAAAATCAAAATTTCGTTATCTTGAGCATTCTTATCCTGAGATCACCTCTTTCACTGCCACTCTTTCAACCTTGATCTCATTGGTGTCTTTGGCCCCTTCTTCTTTCTTTTCTTCTACATTCAGAATGCCTAAAGGGTCATCGGTTTCCTTTTCATTTGAAATTGGAGCTTCATTTCCCAAGGCCTGTAATGCAGAATTTTCAATTTCTTCTGGTTCGTTCTTTTGGAAATCCTGTAATGCATGTTCTCCATAATTTGTTGTCTCCTCGCTGTTCTGATTGGCGTCCTCTTTCACTGCCACTCTTTCTACTTCAGTTTCATCAGTGACCTTCATCCCTACTTCTTTCTTTTCTTCAACATTCCGAATGTCTTCAATCTCATCAGTAGTCTTTTCATTTGATAGAGGTGCTCCATTGTTGATGGCAGAAGGAATTCCTGAGTTCTCAAAATCTTCTACTTCATTCTTTTCCAACTCCACAAGTGTTTTGCTTTCTGTTGCCTCCTCTCTATTCTTAGTTGCCTCCTCTTCTTCTTTAACTTTTTGAACGTATTCAGTCTCATCAATAGTCTTTTCATTTGAAATTGGTGCTTCATTTTCAATGGCCGAAGGTGTTCCAGAGTTTTCAAATTCTTCTGCTTCATTTTTTTCAAACTCCACATGTGCTTCACTTTCTGTTGTCTCCTCTCTATTATGAACGGCCTTTTTGTCTTCTCTAACATTCTGAACGTATTCAATCTCGTCAATAGTATTCTCATTTGAAATTGGTACTTCATTTTCGATGGCTGAAGGAATTCCTGAGTTTTCAAATTCTTCTGCTTCATTCTTTTCCAGCTTCACATGTTCTTCACCTTCGGTTATCTCCTCCCTATTCTGATTGGCCTCCTCATCTTCTTTAACATTTTGAATGTATTCAGTCTCATCAATAGTCTTCTCATTTGAAACTGGTGCATCATTTTCAATGGCTGAAGGAATTCCTGAGTTTTCAAATTCTGCTGTTTCATCCTTTTCCATCTCAACGTGCCCTTCACTCTCTGTTGCCTTCTCTCTACTCTGATTGGCCTCCTCTTCTTCTTTAACATTCTGAATACATTCAGTCTCATCAATAGTCTTCTCATCTGAAACTGGTGCTTCATTTTCAATGGCCAAAGGAATTCCTGAGTTTTCAAATTCTGCTGTTTCATCCTTTTCCAACTCAACATGCCCTTCACTTTCTGTTGCCTCCTCTGTATTTCGATTGGCCTCCTCTTCTTCTTTAACATTTTGAATGCATTCAGTCTCATCAATAGTCTTTTCATTTGAAATTGGCGCTTCATTTTCGATGACCAAGGGGATCCCTGAGTTTCCAATTTCTTCTACTTCATTCTTTGCCAACTCCACTTGTGCTTTACATTCTGATGTCTCCTCGCTGTTCCGATCGGCCTTCTCTCTCACTGCCACTCTTTCTGCTTTGGTCTCATCTTTGATCCCTTCTTCTGGTTCATTATTTTCTTCACATTTTGTTGTCTCCTTGCTGTTCTGATTAGCTTCCTCTAACCTGACACTGCTAACATTGCCTTCAACAATTTGGACAGCAGATACATTCTCTTCTTTTTTCTCTCCCGAAGAAGCTTCTGATCTGGTTATGTTTTTACTCTTGTCCTGCACGATTTCTGTTTCTTCAACCAGTGAGGTTGCTAGAGTTGAGTTGAGGCTTTCATCATCGTGATTTGTCTCACTTGCACTACTCTGACCAGTTCCAGCATTCTCGGACTCCTCAACATTCTGGAAAAGACAGGTCCATTAATTCCCAACAAAAGTTAAATTGTATAAAATTTACATGATGCCTAGATAACGTGAACTATGAACTGCAAATCTGAAATAATAACCTCTTTGTTTGAAATCTGTGTATTTGTTTCACTAGTCTGGAAGTTATTGACCATCTCTTCTTCGGCAGATTCCTGTGAAAGAGATTTAATGTTGCTCTCATCAGCTAATTGGCCATCAGTGTCCTTTACTTTTGGCATTTCTGCCTCCGCATTCTCTTCAGGTCCATCAGCCTTCTCTCCTTCATGTTTATAGGCCGTTTCACTACAATTATCTGCCTCTGAGTCTGGAAATAACGCCTTGTTTGACCTTTCAATATTTTCTCCAGGCTCATAATTCTGCATTTTTTGTTCCACCTCTTCTTCATGTTTCAATGCCTCCTCAATCTCCTCCTGAACCTCTGGTGGCTCATTGTTACTCTCATGGTCATTCACTTTAATTTCCCGCTTCTCTTGTGCATCTTCTTCTCCAGTAGAACGTTCGCCTTCCAGGCTTTCCTGGTCATTCACGACTGAGAATTGAAATGTCAGATTAGCACTTCGATCGATTTCATTCACAATGCTACCAACCGTCTCGGAACCTTCATAATCCTGCTAAGAAGAACATTTTTTGTTGAAAAACCATGTATGTAGACATTTAATGAAACACCAACATAACATTTACTTGCACACCTACCTTTCTGCTTAATTTCTCAGCATCTACGTCATTAATTTCGAAATTCTTAGATGGACCTTCTTCAGCATATTCCTGTGAGGAGCCTTTGATAGTATTATCTCCTATGCTTTGTGGTACAATATCTTGCTCGTCCAAAATTTCTGCCTCCCCTCCAGTGTTTCTCAAGCTCTCAACTACACTATCATCGGTTATTATGTTCTGTTCATCAGTGACCTCTCTACTGCCTATCATCTTTGGTCCATTATGCACCTGTATCAATCAATGAGAGTCACTCTCCATCTCCTATAAAGAATGCTGAAAGAAGGAAAAAAGTAGTATTCAACAGGAGTTCATAGTTATACTAAAATCACACCTCATCACTTCTGACACCCGTTGTCTTGATAGTTTCTTCAACTTCACCTCTCAATGTTGTTGCTGCTGCTTGCTGGAGGCTCTCTGCTTGAGAAGTTTCTGCATCTGTACTGATGACTTCATTAGGAGGTATTTCCTCAGTGTTATTTCTTTCAATATCCTCACCTGCAGAAACTGTTCCATGGGCATTACTACCTAAAATTTTACCCTTTTCATATATGATACTAGCAAAGATAGTATTAGATGTCCCTTAAGTATGCTTTGGTTCCTCCATATTTTCAAATCAGTTTTAAGAGCAAGTCCCAGAGCCTAAAGTACTCACTTGATTTTTCAATTTCTTGTGTCCTGTCTTCCACGTTCATCAGAGAATCTTTACTCCCCATCTTTACCTCAGAGTCCGATTCAGCCACATTGTGCATATTTTCTGTTTGTGAGATCTTTCCTGTCCCTTCTGGTTCTAATTTGCTTTCATGAGCTTCTGATTCATTCTGAACATGCTTTTCTTCGACTTTGGATACTTTTTTTACTTCTTGGACTTGTTTTTGAGAATGTATGTCACAGGCCTCTTCCAGTTTTGAATCTTCTACCAATTCTGCTTCTGGTTCCAATGAATTACGTTTCTGTAAGTCATTAACGTTCTTGTCTAGGATTAAAGCTTCGATTTTCTCATCCAATTCCCTTGGCGGGAAATTCTGCAACAAATCAATGAAACGGTTAGAGTTAAGCAATTAGGTTACATGATAAGTCAACGCAAATGTAGATAATGAAACTGCGGAACCAGTAAAGGTCCAAGATTTGATGATTCTACCATTTCATTTTCTAGTTCATATTGCTCCTTGGAAAGCTCCTCCCGATTTTCTTCGAGCTTTGAAGTTTCCTCTTTGTTATGCTCCACAGAAGTTCTGATGTCTTCAGCGGATATCACTGTTTGCCAACTGACACTATCAGCCAGGACAGTTTCTCCAAGGATTTCACTTTCGGTTAATTTCCATACAAAATTAATTGATGT
>JANIMX020000250.1:509203-523730 GCA_024582655.2 Erythroxylum kunthianum | reverse complement strand
AAATCATCATGTGAATCCGGTTCCACCGAGACGGTATTGACTATGTCAGAGTTGTCTTCCTTCTGCAGACACATATGTTTTCCCTGTGTGACAATAGGAGTTTCTATCTTCTGCTTCTCTTGCCTCTGATCTACTGCAACATTCACATCCTTAATGTGCCCACTTGATTCTACTTTATTTACCTCTTCCTCTTTGGATGTGATACCTGACAATTGTCCAAGCTTGTCTTCAACTTTGGACACAGTTTCTTGAGTACTTGACAAGTCTGTTGCAAGGGCAACGGATGCTATGTCAAGTTCACCCATCATGCCCTCTCTAATCTCAGAGCTTGCTTCGTTATCAATATCAACACTTGGAGTTGGTTCCTCTATTGAGGAAGTTTCTCCAACTGTAGAAATTGCGATGCCCTCTTTGTCATTTTCTGTTTTCCCAATTTGTATGACCACAACAGGATCCTTCTCCTCCAAATAACACGTTTCCTTCTCTACTAATCCATTAACACCTTTCCTTCCTATGATCTCTTGATTGAGTTTTGGTTCACTCCTGGCAGTAATGTCTCCACTTTCATGTTCTGAGATAGACTCTTCGAATGTTTCAGCTCCAGTTTCCAAGTTATCTACTGTTGGATCAGGGGTGTAAATTGGAGCTTCTTTAAACTCACCCAATTTAGCTTCATGCCTGCAAAACTCTTCATCGACTGCAGTTTCAGCATTCTCCTCAATCTTCTTTTCTACTTCTTCAAATTTCTGCAGGCAGCTAATTTGTTTCTGAATATTTTCTTGTTTTTTTTCAGCTGAAGCCAGGCTATTTACATCTCCTTCAATTTCTTCCAATGCCTTCTCCTCCTTTGAAGTTTTATCTTCTTCAGCCCCAAAGAATACTTTCTCACTATCCTCTTCTTGATAGCTGGTCCCTTTATCATCAACAATCTCAAAATCCCTTTCATTACGTTCTGCTGTTTCTTCTTTGTCTTTCAAGGTTTCAATCTTGTCAGTTAGCATCTCCTCTTCAACCTCAGAAACTTCGTGTTTCTCATTCTTTTCACCACTCTCTTGCCTCTCTTTTGCTGTTTGGGGTGAAAGGCCCACATCCTGACAAGTTTCTTGACTATCAACCATGGCAATTGAGGGTGATTTCAAAAAAATTTCACCCTCCAACACTTCCATGTTGGCTTTCAAACCGACCTGTGTGGCTTCAACCCCGTCATGACCCAATTCTTGTACCTTTTCTGACTTCATCAAATGATCACCAGTTTCAGGAGGGTGATTAATATCCTGCGGGTTAAAGTTTATGTTCACACCATCCTTTTCCTGCAAACGTAGGAAATGCATATGCTTATATTTACCAAGTGAAGAACATCTGTCATAATCATCTGTGCAATATAAGACCATAGAGGCTAGATGCCTATTTATTTGTAAATGTAATTAGAGAAAAATAACAATATATCTGTAGCATGGAGCATAAGGCAACATCGAGCAGCTAAAGCTACATAAAGATACCACTTCAGATTTCAGGGAGCGAGTTAAAGAAATGTTTCGGATCTTATGATGGAGACATGAAATGGAAGAGCAGACTCCATCTAAAAGCTTCATTTGTCTGCTGGAACTAAATGTAAACAAAATCTGAGGCCATTCTGTACTCAATGCTTAAGGTATCTCAGAAGCAAACCCTATATAGATATAGAATATACTAGTTCTTATTCAAACCAAGTATGGAAACTCTCCTATTTTGAAAATAAACATAATACTATAACATGATCTATCCAGCTTGAAAATCTATTGAACTTTTACTAGCAATGATTTATTTGGATATCTGGTGTACTTCAGTTGCCGAAAATTTTGATCAAATACAGCTTTTCCAGAGTTGCTCTACAACTAGTGACGGGATATCCGTGCATGTAAGAGACTTCATTTTTGTGTACGTACAGACCATTCTCTTACAGGCACAGGTGGAATTTGATTGCAGACTCTTTTTTAATAACGCCAAGAGATTTACCGCACTCAAAAAGAAAACGCAAAAAGGTGTAAAAGCTTTTAGAAAGTAAATAACATTAAAGAAAAGGCTATGCTTTTATGGTCTTTATGTAATTAGAAAAGAGAAGAGTAACATTTTCTTGATAGCTTCAGGAACAGGATGAAAAGAACACGTCCGAGACTTGATCAAAGAACATTATTGCAAAGATTTCTGCTGGATTTGACAGGATTTATATGCTCACGGACTCTTAATATTCCAAAGTAAAGGTTTCAAATTTATGTCAGTGCTCTCGTCTTGCATATGATTACTCAAAACCGTTGCTGTTTTTCCTGGAAAAAATTTCTGGCTGTTCTAATAACCAAGGATCAAACTTCCATGTTTAGATAGAAAAGACAGGAAAAGCAGAAACTGGGTTGTAAAGGAGGTGATCATGCATACCTTAAGATATACAGGTTCTGAAATATTAGCTTCTGTTTCCATTTCATTCAGAAATAGTGTTGAACTTCTGTTCGAGTCTTGATCCCAAGTCTGGGAATGAAGTTGAAAGATTTAACCGAAGCTCTTGTTGCTGCAATTGTCATAGGAGACTTTAAACTCTGTGAGGGTGGATCATTAGGTACCTGTAGTAATCTCTTGATAGCTATATTGCCAAAGTAGGCTAGTAAGTGACAAAATGCAACATGTATAGGCTAATGTGTTGGTGAGTTGGCAAGATATATACTATGGTCCTACTTATTGACCAGCCACATGCTCTAATCGATCAGATACAGCTTTAGTGAAAATGTACAGTCAAGGGATCTGTCACTTGTAGACTAGAATTGTTGTAATAAACCCACCAGCGGAAAGAAGCTGCCACATCTTTTAACAGTTTCTTTTTGTCAGAGAGCAATATAGATTGTCGTGTGGGGTTCTAACTGATTTGAATGATTTTCCTTGGATAGTTATGAGGATTCAAGGAAAGAGAATGTTGTGTTACTGTTCCTATTAGCTATACCCCAAGTTTCAATTTACCAAGAATCTCTTCATACTTCTTATATCATATTGGTTGCTTGAATAAATTGACATTCTTTCCATCTTTGTGCCATTATTCCAGATATCTTGCCCAAAGGGCATTTTTAAAAACTCAAAATGGCCATCGTCAATAGAGGACGTTTATGATTGTCAGATGGTATGGTAAAAGCACAGCTAATGTTCAAAACACAAGGATCTGATTTTTGTTTGCATTTCAGAAAAGAAAATTTGGTTTCAGTCGTACCGATGATATACAGGAAGGCCACAACCATGGTTTGTACTACCGTGAAGTGAAATTAAGCAAGATCTTCCATGTTTAGTTTTCATGTTATGCTTCGATTTTACGGTACCAAGTTGTACAAATTCATTACTGTTTTTTACCAGTGAAATCTTCAGTTGGTGGAAGATGAGAATTGAAGATTAGTTTCTGATTAGTCATGAAGCAATGAGTGGTTAAATTCTTGTCTTGCGTATACAAATTACATTCTGTTTTATATAATCATATCAGTAATGATCATGATGACTTATATGACTATCCCCAGCTAAAAACTAGTCCATCAGGGCAAGATGGAATCTTTCTGCACTAGAAAACATCAAGCAACAGTTGGGCAGAGCCACCATGCGCGCCTGGTCCCACTATTAGGTGTCACAGGTAATTCATTCCATTAAATATCAACTTCCAATCTAAGCATTAGATTAATGAGACTTGGTGAGTTTAAATGTGACAGTTCCAACCAAACCTCTGATTGATCAGTAATGCCAAAATACTATATAGTACTCAATGTTCTACCTTGGTACATAAGAGATTAATTAACTCGTCAAAAAGCTTAAGAGAATATGGCAGTGTCCTCAGACTTACAATCATCTTTTCCATTCAGATTTTATTTCAAGTTATTTGGCAAATATATCAAGTTGTTAAAGTAAATCCTACAATCTCATATGCATAGGAAAAGAGTTTGGTCTCTTTTTTTTAAGACCTGGTGTTATACAGCTGCTCAATGTTTTTGCATAAATTTTTAGTATATTAAAGTTACGAGCTTACTTTAACAATTTGGAACAACTGGTAAGATTATTTGGAGCAATCTGTTTGTGACTGGAAGGTCACATATTCGAGTAACGGAAACAGTCTATTTGTAAAAAATATTGCGTACAATTAATATCCCCCATTTGACCTTCGCAAAAAGAAAAATTAAATTTGTTGTTATTCTTGAAAATACGAGCTTAAATTTTTTGGTCATTGACCACAAAAAATGAATTAATTGAGATGCTTATCAAGAAATTTTTTATTATGGTCTAAGTTTGAGGTTATGACTTTTTTTAAAATTAAGATAAGAATTTTCATAGATCAGCATGAAGTATATCAATAAGAAATTTTGGTGGTGTAGCTGGTGAGGAGTGGCAACAACAAAGTGATGTGGACGGTGGCAAAGAAGAGTCTAAAGAGGAATTGATGATGAAATCAGCCAGATCGGTCCCTATGTGACCACATCAGCCACCGTCCATGGAGGCCTAAAGGTCTATTTGTGTGGGCAAGAATACATGTCATCTCACATTCAAGTGGATCTTTTTTTTTCTTTCTTTTTTTCCTTCATTATTCATCTGTTTTAGCTCTTCTTCCTTTTTTTCTCTTCATATAGTTTAATGCTTAAAGTGGTATTAGAGGCCAAGAAAGCAATCTCACTAAAAAACAAAACAATGTTTTGTTTTGGTCTGTTTGAGTGAGATTGCTTTCTTGGCCGCCCATACCTGGATAATTGGTGGGATTCCTATTTGGGTTTGCCTTTTATTTATGTTGCATAATTACAAGTAGATGACACAAGAAGAATATGCAAGTGCCGTTGCCTTTTCAACTAATTGATTAGGCATACACACTCTCACGTTCCACGTCATCTTATTATGATAGCTTCTTTTTTTTTTTAATAAAAAGGATAATTTATATTTTCTATTTTTTCAATATTGCATTAAATAAATCTATGTTAATAATATATAAATTAAGTTATGAATTAAGTTAAGAACTTGATAATTTAATTTTAATTTTTTTATATGCATTAGGAAGAGAGAGTGAGTAATAGAGAAAGTTATACACTGACAAAGAAAGAGGCGAAGATGATAGTTATTGAAGCTAAAAGGAGAGCTTGGATATTAAAGATGAGGAGAAATAGATTTTTAAGTTGGCAAAGGCTAGGGAACGAAAAACAAGAGATTTGGAATAAGTGCGTTGTGTAAAAGATGAAGTAAGACGGGTGTTGGTCGTTGAAAATGACATAAAGAGAAGACGATAAAAATACTTTTATAGTCTTTTTAATGAAGATGTAGAGGATAACATTATTTTATGTGACCTCAGCTTATCCGAGAGGTTTCGTAATTTTACTTGTTGTCAACAGATTACAAGGAAAGAAATTCAAAAAACAATGAGGGAGATGAACAGGGGTAGAGCGGTAGGTCCTGATGAGATACCCATAGAGGTTTGAAAAAACCTAGGCCAAGAAGGTGTCACATGGCTAACCAAACTTTTTAACACAATCCTTCAATCTGCCAAAATGTCAAATAAGTGGAGAGTTAATATGGTAATTCTTATATATAAGAACAAAAGAGACATCCAGAGTTGTAACAACTATAGAGGCATCAAATTACTTAGTCACACCATGAAATTATAGGAGAAGGTGATTGAGAAGAGAATAATAATGGATGCTATCTCGCAAAACTAATTTGGCTTCATGTCAGGAAGGTCCACAACAAAAGCATTGCATCTCCTCAGAAGGTTAATGGGGTACTATAGGAAATGACAACAAAATTTATATATGGTGTTTATTGACTTAAAGAAAGTGTACGATAAGGTACCAAGAGAAATAATGTGAAAGTGCTTAGAAATCAAATGGGTACCTAAGAATTATATACAAATAATTAGGGATATGTATGGAAGTATAAAAACTAGAGTTAGGACGATAGGAGGAGATATATAACAGTTTTCTATATATTTTGGACTACTCTAAGGTTCGTCTTTAAGCCTCTTTTTGTTCGCAATAGTAATGGATGAATTAACTAAGAATATCCAAGGGGATGTGTCTTGATGTATGTTGTTTGCTGATGACATTGTTTTAGTGGATGAAACAAAAGAGGGGGTTAATGCCAATCTGGAGCTTTGGAGGAAAACGGTAGAGTCGAAGAGTTTTAAATTGAATAGGACTAAGACGGAATATATGTAGTGTAACTTTTCGGGAAAAAGAGTGGTTACCAATGTGGAGGTAAAGATTGGTTCGGAAGTTATACCATAAAAGAAGAGTTTTAAATATCTAGGATCAACCATCCAAAGTAATGGAAAGATTGATGAAGACAAAATTCACCGGATCAGAACTTGATGGCTTAAATGGAGAAGTGCATTATGAGTCCTTTGTGAGAAGTATATACTACTAAAACTTAAAAGTAAATTTTATTGTTCAACGATTAGATCAGTCATGCTTTATGGAGCAAAGTGTTGACCCATTAAACAAGTACATAGTCATAAGCTAATGGTGACATAAATGAGGATGATCCGTTGGATATGCAATCTTACCAGAAGAGATAAGGTTGAGAATATTATGGTAAAGGCAAAGTAAAAGTAGCTAATATTATTGACAAATTAAGGGAGGCAAGGCTTAGGTGGTTTGGTCATATTAAGAGGAGACATCCAGAAGCTCTAGTGAGAAGATGTTAGAAGATAGTACTCAGATATTGTAAGAGAAAAAAAGGGAGACCTAAGAGGAATTGGAGGGAGGTGATCAAGAATGATTTAACAGCATTAGAACTTACCAAGTATATGACCCGTAATAAAAAAATGTGACATACTAAGATTCAGATAAATGAACTATTGTAAATAAATTCTTGTAGGTCTAATAAGTTGACCTAACTTGACTTAGGTTTTTTTGTCTCTCTCTCTCTCTCTCTCTATTTTATGTGGGTCATTTGAAAACAGTTTCTCTACTAATTAGGGGTAGACCCCGTTTAATAGCGAAATTTATATTGCGTGTTGTTGTTATATTTTATCATACTTCAAACGAGACATGAAATTAAGGTCTGCTTATATATACAAGTTTTCAACTACTGAATTCCAAATAATAACCAATAAATATGTAAGAGAGTAGTATTGTGATCAAGTCCTTGAGCTAATGTAACTTGGTACAAAAGCTACATTTAGATTGATGTCAATCTCAGAGCAGCAACACTAAAAATAGGCAACAAATAGAATTTGGAAGGATATAGAAGATTGGCTAGTCATCACCTATAGGTCTAATGAATTGGATATGAAACTTTTTATTCCAAAATTGTTGAATGGTAAGCACAGGGGACTTGCAGATAATTAGCATCGTCCGAAAACATGCAAAAATGACCCAAGTAAGGAAATATAAAGATCAAGAATCATAGTGGCTTGGATTGGCTAGGTTGGCGGGGTTACCCCAGAAGAAGACAAGCATGCATAGGTCGATGACCTAAGTGGAGCCATGTCAGCTCTGGATTAGAACATGCTTTTCTTATTGGATGCTATGAAATGATATGGATAACCTTTAGCATATATATATATATATATATATAGCTGTTAGCCGCCATTGGACCCAGCTAACAACGTTGTCGTAACTTACGAGAATTCTGGTACTCTGCCATGTTGGAACCAATTGGGCATAGGGTTGGCTGCTTTTGGTGTCACCCCTGTAACACGAGACTTTGAATCCTATTGGCAAGCAGCTCCATCAAAGACACAGATCAAAAAGGTCTGATTAAGGGGATGAAACAAAGCTTTACCTCACAATTACTAGCTTTACCCTAAAGTAAGCTGCTGCTTTATTGGGATGATGAAAAGCGTATAAACACCACATGGGTTGGGTTTCTTTTGAAAATTTGAAGCCCAATCCTTGATTCTCTCCTTGACTCAGGCTCAAAGCCCCAACTAAAGTACCGTTGCTACGTCTATTTGGCTAACATCAAACCAAAAGAAGTATGAAACTTACAACCTTTTTTTTTATTTGAATAATATGAAATTTGTAACTTACAACTATATATGGGAGCGAGAACATCACTTTATCCAACTCATAAATAGTACTTGTAATTGCAAATAATGAACGTTAAACTCCGTGTGTTTATAATACAACTAAAACAACAACAACAACATTCGGTAATAATTACGTTAGTACGTGTTCATAAGACAACTAATTTGATAATATATAAAGAAAAAAAGATAATTCAATTAGGCCTATTCCTATACCATGGATACCTAAACCTAGGATTCTATGTCAATTTTTACATTACCATTATGACTGAAAGGAAAGAAAACGACGTCAGATTAGCGTGTAAGTACTATATTAATATTAAGCCGGTGATTGTGGCCTGACAGGGAACATCATCAGTTCCCAGACGCAAATCATGTGTCAAAGGGTATAACCGGAATTTTAAGGAAGACAAAACTATACGCGGTAAAAAGAGCCGTTGCTCATCGAAACCTTTAAATTTTTGGCGCCAAATTCGTCTTCACTTGGTTTTCGCTACCCGAAAAAATCCGGGCAGGCAGCCGCCCCAATCCGCCTTGCTTACTTGACTTGACTTTATAAACCCCGCAATCACACGTTTGTAATATTTGTATATTATATATATATAATAATAATAATAATCCTCTCTCGTGTTATTTTGCTGCAAAAAACCTCTCTTTTCCTATCACTTTCTCGGTTCATTTCTCCTAAAAAATAAGGCATCCAAAGACCCTTTTCCTCTCTTCTGTCTCTCATTCTTTCTTTCTCCCCTTGTTCTGATTCTTCAGTAAATATCCCATCTTTTCTCTGCTCTGTTTTTTGCTCTGTTTCACTTCATTCTTTTACTGGTTGGATATGGGGGTTTCAAACAAGTCACAGGTAGACTCGGGCTTGGACTCCGAAGCTAAAAAATGGGTAATCGCCGGAATCTCGATACGTACTCCCCTGAAGCCGATTAGTACGAGACCACGGGTGAAAGAAAGTGACGATGGTTATGTTGGCGATGATACTGAGGAATGCTCAACTACACCGACTGCTAAAGAAGCAAGAATACCAGAAAGATTGCCGTGCCCGCCGGCTCCAAGGAAACGTCGCCCTTCACGATGTCACTATAATGGTGTTACGGAGTTCTTTACACCCCCTGACTTGGATACAGTGTTCCAGTGTTATGCTGAGAAAGCAAATTGAAAGCTTGAGATTAGTGTGGCCACTAGGCCACTAGTAGGAGAGGTTGAGCTAGAAAATAGAAATTAGGTGTTTTGTAGTTTTCTTTTTTCTGGTTTCTTTAATATCAGCTTGTGTTCTTAGTTTGGCAAAAGTTAGGAGTGGCAGATGTAAAAAGATATGAGATTTCATCAAATGACTATTTTAGTTTTGCTTTGCTTCTGTTGGGTTTGAGTTTTGTTTCTCTTACTGTCTACTAAAGTTTTTTTTTTTTACTTGAGAATGTGATGTTCTTGTTCTTGTAGAGATCTTGCAATGGATTGAAACTACCGACTGCGTTTTATGTAATACTTTTAACTTCTTTAAAGCTTGAAGGTTAATTGATTTGGTGAGAAGTTTGTGACAATCCCAGTATTCTTGTCAAGTTGGTCAGCTTAAGCATGAGAAGTTATGATTTGTGGTGGAGATTGTCATTTGCTGTCTATGTCAAAAGCTAGCGGTGGCCACTTGGAATATTGCTGAGTGGAAACTGGAAAGTGGTACATGCCCAGAGCAGTGTACCTTCAAGTTAGCTATGATTATTCTCTGCTACGATCATATTTAATATTTTATCAAAGCTTCCGTTCTCCTCACAAACCATTTTACACTCAAAAATAATTAGCGTGGCAGTGATATTTTTGAACCAAAAGACTGAAGTTGTGAGTTCAGTGTTTATAGTACCCGGCTATAACCTCCAACCTTCTTCACCTTCTCCTATGTTATCTCACTTCTTGAAGCTCTATGTTTACATTAAAAGAAAGCACACACGTGTACACTATAAGAAGGTCTCCACTGATGGAGAGGATCAAGAAAAGTAGGCGAAAGTAAATCTTTTTCATGGCTCAGATGCTGCATGGATGGATGGAATGGTTCACACTTGACACCAATTGCATTGAATGTGACCAGTGACCTCATGTCATGTAATCTTAGAGCCACTCCATTTCCATGCATGTACACACCTCTGCCAATTCCGTCTTTAATCCTTTCTCTCATGACCCACTTTAATGACCCACCTCACCTCCAACCTCAACTTGCATCAGAGTCCTCTCTGGTTAGAAAATGACAGAATACATAAATTGGCTTGTTAGGATCCTATGTCTGAGAAGGTTGTTTGGTTTCACTTTCAAGCACTTCATGACAAGGACCTTGTGAAAACATTGCTGTTTTATGGATAAGAGATTTAAGGCATATTTATCATTTACTAAGCAGTCAATATATCATTTACCTATTCTTTCTATTTTTTCTTTTGCATATTAAAAACAGGGCAAAGGTTTCTAGGGATTAGAAGAATGCTTTTAAGAAAGCATATATGATAAAGAAGTGCTAAAAAATTAACGTTTTACTTTGTTGGATCCTTGTCATCTTGATTTTTGTTATAAGGGTTGTTCATTTTGTCTTCTCCTTCTTTAAAGAAACCATTTATTCTGATGCAAAATTCGAGTTGCCATTTGTCACCTTAGAGGAACACAGTAAGGTTTGAAACCAATCTCTTCCTATAATTTCACCAATGATCTCTAACAATTTACAGAGCAAAAATAGCTTCTTCTTGGATCCTGAAATTGTTACTAGTCTTGGTCAAGAGACATTAATTCCATTCTATATCAAGAGGGCAGTCTTTAGGTGCTAAGAAACCAATCCTTTGACCAAGTTAAAGACATGATGTTGAAGAAATTGAATGACTTGTTGAGCCTGTCCGGTCTGGTTAGATTCATATTTGGGTGTAAAGTGGGGACCAGAGAAATTAAGTTATTGAATTGATAAATACATTATATAATATAACATTTCATAAGATTCTCAATTATTAAAGAGTTGATAACATTCTTTTTATATAAATAATAACTTAAAATTAATTTGTTATAATATTAATTTATCAAGTAATATATATATATATAATATTGAAAATAGAAACAATTACTTAGCAACAAAAGTCAATTGAGGCAATCCAAGAGGAACGAAATTCGATGATGTAATGCGTGTGTTTTTTTTTCTTTCAACGCGGTTTGTTTTAACTTAGCCAACATGGGTGTGTCTGTCTGTCTGTCTGTCTGTCAAATTCATTTTGGCGGGAAAGTTCAACCCTAGTTTCTCACATTCACATGCTTCAACGAAAATTTTGGCGCCAAGAGGGTTTGCGTTTAGCCCGCGAAATGCGGGCTTCCTTCCGACGGCTAACATTCAAATGACTGCAATACCCATGAGCTCTTGAGAGATACCAAAAGTGGGAATGGCAAAGTACGGGATCATCGGAGACAGAGACGTCATTTGGTCTCTTCTTCACTTCCTGACGCTTCGATAGTGAGACCCACGGAATCCTATGCTGGCCCAATGGTATGGTCTACTCTATGCTATGCTAAGATCATCGGGCTTTAATATTTCAAAAGCTTGTGTTTTGGTTTGATGATGGTCCGAAAAAAGAAATGGCCATGGCCCTCAAGAGAACCCAAAAGAAAGTGTTTGGAGGATCAATGGGCTCTACTCGTCAACGCCTGAACTAAATTACAGAAGCCCCAAATTGAATTTCATAAACCTACACTCCACATCAAAGAACACACATGTTCTAAATAGCATCAAGTTACCCTAATTTATATTCTCAGAAATCATTTTTTTTTACACTGATGTAGGCAAGAATCAACAATACTTCAAAGTGAGACAGTGATAGAAACTAATAAAAATTAAAAGTGCTGATCAAAGTACTGTAGGATGTGTGAGTTGCATCCATATCAAATAAATACAAGGTAAGGTAATGTTTGTTGTTGCATTGTCAATACAACAACTAACAACAAAGCCAGCATAAATATTTGATGTTGCCCTTGCCCACTAACTTATAGAGCCTACTGAGAAATGGATATATGTACATTCTTATTCATCCTGCAAGAACACCTCTTTCTGTTTAAATAAACAGGTGGTCTTTGAAATTTTGCCTTCTTGAATAATAAATTATGATTCATACATCAACCTGGATCAACTTATTGGATGCCCATATCCTTGAAGCTTCTGATATCTTGCTTTCCTCAACTTGCATGCGTCTCAATTGCGGCAAGTTGAAGACAATGAACTCTACAGCCTCAGCCTCAATCCTACTACATTGCTTAATATCAACACTCACCAACCTCCTGCAGCTCTTCGAAATAGATAGCATTGTCGTGCTTGTAAGTCCTTTACACCCCCTCAAATTCAATTCACTCAAAGAAGGACAAGAAATTAACATGGAAATTAACTCCTTATCAAGCAACCACTCATTGTATGACAAGTCCAGTTTCCTTAACTGTCTCAAATTCTGTCCTAAAGTTGCAAGCAAACCGGATTCCCTTTCAACAACGTCGCAATTTATTAGTGCCAATTCTTCAAGCCCAGAACTTAAGGCAATTCCAAGAGCCTTTAGCCCTTCACCAGTAACAAGGCAACAACTTTGCAGCCTAAGAGTTGAGAGACCCCTAAAATTTATTGCAGCAGCTGAGAGATGATCATTGTCAAGGTCTAGAGGTAAGCGAAGGTCGAGTTTCCGCAAATTACATCTACAGTTACTGATAAACTGAAGTAAACCCTCTCTACTGCAGCCATCATAAACCAGTAAAGAATTCAATGAATCACAATTTTCAGCCAATTTTAACAAGACCCCATTAACAATACTTCTACAAGTTCTTAGCTCAACTTCTTGGAGACCCTCCAAGCACCTGATAAATGACAGAGATGACCCTCCATCACCAACACCTTCACAGCTCTTTAATTTCAATTTCTTGAGCCTTTTGCAGCTCCTCCATAACCACCCGAATCCCAAATCATCCCCTCGAATCCCACATAAACAAAGACTCTCCAACCCCAATTCTGCATCGAGCTCATCAACTAAAAACAAACCACATTCACTATTGGCATTCAATTCATCCTCAATTTCACTGCTATTATCCATATAGATAGACAACTCCTTCAAACACGAAAAAGACACAACCCAGCTCAAAAAGAGGGGCCTTGAAAGAGAGATAGTAAGAGAAGTGAGAAGAGTACACAAATTTGACAGAGAAAGCAGAGAGGAGCGAGCGACAGGACCGCCCAAGAACCTGAGGTGTGTGAGCTTGGAGCAAAACGAGGAAACCACAAAGAGAAGACTTGCGTTGAAAATTGGGGTGCTTGTTGTTGCTTTCAAGGTGGGGTCAAAGGAGAGGAGGAGAGAAAGAGAGGAGAGAAAAGGGTAGTGAGAGAGAAGAGAGGAAAGGGAAGGAATTGTGGAATCATCAGCTGTGAAACTCAGAGAAAGAGAGGTTTTTGAGGTTCGGTAGAGGTAAAGCCATCGCTTTGAGACTAAACAAACCGATAAAGCTGATGAAGATGACGATGATTTCGAGACCCTGGAGAAGATTTCCTGAAGCAGCTCATCACACAACATGCTATCCATCTCTTCTGAAGGCTCCTGATGGTGAACGCAAGATAAAATTCTACTCTTGGTTCTTCTTCTTCTTCTTCCCCTGTATAGTTTGGTATCAAATCATCGGCTTCTTGTTGTTATCTGGCACTGGCAGGAGAAAGTTGTGTCTCGGTGGGTATTTCTTTGAACTGTTGTGTTCAGCGACAACTAAAAAGATTCTGGAACTTGGAAGAGACGGAGAAGAGACAGAGAGAGAGAGAGAGAATTTTGTGTGGCAAGAAACGAAATGGCAAACGTGGGATGGGAGAGGGGAGTTGGAACTTTGGAGACCCTTTCTTTAAACGCAGTTTAGAGAGAGTGAAAGACACGCTCTCCCTCCACGTTCCCATCAACCAGGGAACGGTTTTTATAAGGTTATCTTATTAAAGAAAGGCAGTCAAGTGAAGCAAACAAATTGCTTTATACCCAAAAAAAAAAAAAAAGGAACATTACAAATTTGTACTATTCTCAATCTCACAAATTGATTTTGTATTTATAAAGTCTATGTTATCTTAATAAAACTGAATTGTGGTATTTAAGACAAGTGTTCATTTGTATTTGCAAGTACAGACACAGTTAGTGAAAGGTGGATTAGGTGAGATGCTGCCGTGCAGATTGTCTTGTCGTGCGTGAAGCCACGCTCTCCCTAAGGAACAACTGTTCTTATGATTGTATGCCTACTAAAATATATAGATCTTTTATTCCTTAATTCATTTGCAGCAAAAATCAAACCAAATTCAAGAAAATACATCTGTTTAATTCCAATATTGACGGAGATCGTAGCTAGCAAGAAGCATTATCACTGCTGACTTGGCAAGCATTTGGCCTGACAGCTGGCAGCCATCTTTCTTTGTCTGTAGGCTAATTGGGGTGTTCCTAGAAACTGCACTTACAATACAAATAAAAACAAAACACTAAGAC
This sequence comes from Erythroxylum kunthianum, assembly GCA_024582655.2. NCBI lineage: Eukaryota > Viridiplantae > Streptophyta > Magnoliopsida > Malpighiales > Erythroxylaceae > Erythroxylum > Erythroxylum kunthianum. Next base: position 509,225 of record JANIMX020000250.1, on the reverse strand, counting down.
GGCATAAATAAAAACCCAATTG
>JANIMX020000250.1:242865-259539 GCA_024582655.2 Erythroxylum kunthianum | reverse complement strand
AGCTTTTCACAATCAGCTATCAGCTATCAGTTACCAGCCATCAGTTATCAGCTCAAACAAACAGGCCTTAATGTCACCTCTAATTGCAACCCACACTCTTGACTAACAATGATAAGCCAACTCCGGCGTATCAGCTCAGTTATCCTCATTGCCCATTATAGTTGATCTTAACAAGGAAAGCATTATGAATATGATAGGGTCAACCCCACATAATGGGATGAATTAAAAATGTACGGACGCTCCTTAATAGACTAGCATGTGTGTTATTGTTGAACAGAGAGATGGTATACTGGATGAGAACTTCGTACGTCTGTCACCTGTCATTGTCACTGTCAGTGGCCCTTTTCGTATATGTAATTATTATTATTTAATTCTACGGTGTTTAATTAATGCTTTAATCCCTTAAGCACCAATCAACTAGTGCGTGGCACTTCGTGATCTCATATCTGAATGTATATAAAAACCTGACTTGATTATTGTTTTTGAGGAGTGCTAGAATTCTCTCTCTGCAATCCATCTTGATAAGTGGAACGGAAGGGTGAGTCGGAAAGTTGTGTACTTTGGGCGGCAGAGAGGTTGAAACAAGGATGGATCGTCCTGGGGTTATAGAGCACAAAGCTTGTGCTCGTGTTGGTCTTTTGGGCAATCCAAGCGATGTTTACTATGGCCGAACAATCTCTTTCAGTCTCGGAAACTTCTGGGCTGCCGTCAAGTTGGAGCCTTCTGATGACCTCTTCATCAAGCCTCATCCCAATCACGATCTCGTCCATTTCTCATCTCTTGATCATCTGGTCCCTTCCTCTCTCTCTGTCTCTGTTTGCGTTCTTTCAGGATTTTGTTTTATTTTCTTGATTTTGATTCATTTAGCTAATTGTTGTCTTTAGTGGGAAATCTGTGCATTACCCATATAGCTCGATCTAGCTTAAAATCCTTACAACTTTATTAACTCAGAACTGTTTATAATAGATCAGGAATTATAATTTGGAAGACCCAATTAAAAGCATTGGATGGTTTTGTGCGTTTTGAGGTAATATGAGTTTTCTGTACATTGCCAGATAGCAGAATTAAGGGTGTACTTTCGTGCTACTCTTTTTAACCCACTAGTCTTTGATGTTACGATGTTTTCAAGAACCAACTAAACCAATCTGATCGTGTAATAGTTCGTAGTAAAATGTTTGATCGACGTTGCTTATTGAGATTACCAAATGTACTGTCAATGGTGAGAGAAAACAACCCATGGAATGGCTGTGAATTGCGTTGTAATAATGTAATCTTACTTATCTTTCAGTCTTCCTCTCTGGCCAGAACTTGTCTCTTATGATATCAAATCTTGGTTTATCAGTTTCATTTGTAAAAAACAGTATGTGACCGTGGGACTGTTACATGTTGTTGAAAAACCTTCTTCCACTTATAGGTGAACCGTTTGCAAAGTGAAGGTTACTATGGAGGTGTGCGATTGCTGATGGCAATTTGTAAAGTTTTCTACAACTATTGCAAAGAGAACAAGATTGATCTTCACAAGGGAAACTTCACTCTATCATATGACACTAATATTCCTCGCCAGGTGAGCTTCAAATACACTTGGGTCAATTTCCGTTTTGGTGATTTGCCTTTTTATTTATATATGATTCTGTGTCATATGTGCTTCTAATATGTAGTTCTGCAGTAAATTTTATTTTGAGGATGCTATTGCAATTTATATATTTTTTCCGTACTTAAATTTATGAAATAAATAATTGGGATCCTAGTTCTCAAAATGATCTTTGTTTTGTTTTACATTACTAACTTTATAGTTTACAACAGTGGTGAAAGGAGACACGGAAAGTATGCAGCTGTAAAGCTTTAAGCTTTCTATGTTATCTGCTGTTTATAGATGTTGTGTCGTGAAGTTGCATGTTTGTTTCTAATCAGGGAGAGAAAACAGGCGGATTGTTTTGCCTTGTCTTTTTTTTTTATTTCCTCTGTTTTAACACTTGGCTTAATTATTTACAACATATGGCTTAAGTTGTAGTTTGAGATTTCAGACAGGACTTTCAGGTTCAAGTGCAATTGTATGTGCAGCCTTAAGCTGCCTTCTAGACTTCTACAACGTGAGGCATTTAATAAAAGTAGAAGTCAGGCCTGCTCTGGTGCTTAATGCTGAAAAAGAACTAGGAATTGTTGCTGGCCTTCAAGATCGTGTGGCACAAGTCTATGGAGGCCTTGTTTACATGGTATGTGACTGCGTATAGACATGCAAACTAAATGAAATAAAAACATCTCATTTGTATCACGCACTGGTTGTAGGACTTCGCCAAGGAACATATGGATAAGTTGGGTCATGGCATCTACACCCCCATGGATATTAATCTTATTCCTCCTCTCCATCTCATTTATGCTGATAATCCAAGTGATTCTGGAAAGGTCAGCTTTTCATTATGCCTTTTTTTCTTTTCCTCTATCTGATATTTGAGTCTGAAAGTGTTTCAGGAGATATGTTTGTGTGCCCGAGAGATTAAGAGAGGACCTTATAAACTTTCACCTGGCCCTATATTGTATTTGGACTTATCTATATTTGGATCTACATGATTTATCTGAAAAGAATGTTCAACTATACATAGTTTCAGTTTTCTGAAAAAGCAGTTCTATGATACCAAAATTCTGAGCATGAGTTGGATTTCTAATTGATTAGTTGCTCATGCAGGTACATAGCACAGTGCGGCAAAGGTGGCTTGATGGTGACAAATTTATTATAAAATCAATGTCTGAAGTTGCAGATCTAGCTTTACAAGGACGAACTGCAATCCTTGAAAAGAATCATACCAAACTTGTAGACCTGATGAATCGTAATTTTGACCTCAGAAGGTTCGTACCACAGAATTTCACTGTTTAGAATAGGGCAGCAAAGAGATATTGTGACAAAAATGATAACAAAATTGTGGAATTGAAGATAGTAACTTTGGTATAAAATTTTATGGCGTGAAAGAGTGCTGCATCTTGTTTTACATGATGCTACATATTAGTTAAAGAGGCTACTAAACTGTCTTGCATGACAACCTCTACAGGAGCATGTTTGGGGATGAGTGTCTTGGTGCACTAAACCTAGAAATGGTGGAAGTGGCCAGAAGGTTTGGTGCTGCTTCAAAATTTACAGGTAGTGGTGGGGCTGTGGTTGTATTCTGCCCCGACGGGCCTCCACAAGTAAAACTTTTGGAAGATGCTTGCAAGAAAGCTGGATTTGTTATTGAACCTGTGAAAGTTGTTCCCTCCTGTCTAAATGCTGATGATTTGAAGACCCTGTCTCAATAAAATGACTTCTCCTACTTTTTCTTTATGTTTACTTCCTAAATATCATATAACCTTTTTTTCCATCATGGAATTTTATGGTTTTGTTGAACCTTTATTCTTGGTGGATGCATCATTTGTTCCTTATTTTCTACCTAATATTAATATTTTTTATCATAAAATTATTTATAATTATTTAACAGCAACAAGTGTGTCATAAAAGCAACAATAAACTATGAATCAATAAACATGTACAAAATAATGTGCCAGAGTTTGTAGTCAATAGGTATCATCTTCCCTTCAATTACCTTCAGAACAAATGACGAACTTACAACACTACTACTAGACTATATCCTCATAAAATACTCTTTTAACTAAAAAAAATTCAACTACCTTTCAAAGACAAACCTAAAAGAAGAAAAAAGAAGTCTTTTGCAAGCATGCACAAGGCTACACCAGTCTGAAGATAGAATTACACAGTTCATATGTTTCCTTAAAAGTGTTGAGCCACACGCTACAAATGATTTCTTATTCATCACAGAGTGATGCCAAGAGCTCACGCGGCGAAGACCAGACCGGCAGATTCATAAATGATTGCACTAACTGTTCCTGTTCAGCATTGCACATTGCTTCTGCTACATCACACAAGTTCGAAACATCACAGATTATTGCTTCTTGAGCCTCTGCCTGCAATTCCCCCAAAATTTACATTAGAACAAATACAAATTTTCCATTTTCTTTCTCGATAATAGCTCACAATTCGACAAGAGAAAATCAAATACTAGATTGGAGGCAAAACAACATCATATGAACAGACATTATGAACCCCTTTGCAATCAAGAGGACAATCTTTTCATTTCTATCCATCCCCTTTCTTCCAAATGCAAAATAGAAAAAGGATTAGGAGAAACAAAATATGAGATTCTAACACTTCCCCTTGGTTGTCAAAGAAAATGAATTATTCTTCTCATTCCATTTACTCTGAACTAATGAACTCATCTTCCATAAGAACAAATTCAATAAACAACATGGGTTGTCGACAAGCGCAACTGAAAACATTTCAAGCAGTTCCATTAACACCCCATTTCTTGGTTGCAAAATCCAGCGACTGCTTTTGTTGCAAGTCTATGCTAAGAACGTAAAAGTTTAATCTTTAAGCAAAATCAACTCTAATACCACAAAATTAAACACCTTCCGGGGCATCCTGCTTCCAATCAACACGTTACAGAATACAGAACATGGAAAGATCAAATTATGTAAACGCTCAATAAGAAACCACAAATAACCTGCAAAAGGAGCTCATCTACGAGGGACCCACAAGCATCCTCGTTTCTCGACTCAACTTCCGAATCGAGATCCTCGAAGGACCGTGTTTGATCCAAACACGACACTTGTTTATGAACTTGAAGCTGGTCGTTGGCTCTCTCTTGCATAGAACGCAAGTTGTTCGACAAAAGGTCCCAACGTTCTATCTCCTTCTGATATCGGCACTTGAGCTTCAAAAGGGTCTTTCGCTTGCGTTCTCTCCGTCGCTTCTCGTCGGCCCGGGGGTCGGCGGCGGCAGGAAAAGGGTGGGAAGGGGATGGGTCGGAGAGGAGGCGACGGCGCTTGAGGATCTTGTAAGTGAAGCCATCGTCGTCATGGCGAAGCTCCCACTCGTCACCTTCCTCCAAAACAGCTAATGGGTCCATTAAGCTTTGGAGCGGGAAATTTGGGAGAGAAAAGTGAGCCTTCAAAATCAAAACTTTTGAATCAGTTTTCAAGAATGGGTCCAAAGTGGAAGGCTTTGTCTAACTAACATCTGCTTTATCAGGAGAAGGCTTAGCCATAAGCTACCCATTATATTATACACCTTTTCCTTTTTTTACTTGTAATAAATCATCACCTTCCTATGAATCTGAATCATCATGAATGCAAATTATAGACTCAAAAGTTTGTTCCACTTCTTGATCTTTTCATTTAAAAGTTTTATCTTTTTATTTATTTCTATTATTAGTACCCATTAATATAAATAAAAGAAAAAAAGACCTCTTTTATTTTTATTAATAATATACTTCACATTTTAACATTTTATTTTAGAAGATAGTCTTTAAAATGTATGTTTAGTGAATTCATTTAAGATAATACTAATAATTAAAAAATTCAACCGTAAAAACTTTGAACCGATCAATTAGTCTCGGGGTGGCAACTTCCTTTCAGGAGGGTGCCTCTATGTCACTACAGTGACTACAATGATGTCGTTGCGCTTGAACAAATAATTAATTTACTTAAAAATTTTTTTGAACAATCTAATTTTTAAATTTTTGGTTTCATTTATTTTAATAAACTTTTTGTTAAAAATCGATCAATTTATTAATTAATCGATGATTTTTTATTAATTAATAAATTCTTATAAATTAAAATAATTAAATAAAATTTTATTTAATAATTATTTAATTAAATTTTAAATTCTTTGATATATAAGGATACTTTTTTAATTATATTTTAATTATATTTGATTTTTAGCCAGTTTTATCATAATTAATTTTTTTAATAATTTTTATTCCGCAAATTAATTATTTAAAACACAAAAAAAAGTATTTTAAACAAAATGTATTAATTTTTCTTAACAAGAGCACAGCCATTCTTTTTAACGATCATTTCATTTCATTATCCAACATATCTTTACTTGTTCCATTTTCTTGCCCGACAACTTTTAACAGTTACCCGACAACTTTGAAGTTTGTTTCAAGTCTCAATCGTGCTAAGGCTTTATAATGCCATATTACACAAACAACCTTGTCGCCTTTTGTTCATGTGTTATGGTTTATGGTTGTTAATGGCTTGCTTGTTTTTGGATGAGGGAGAGAGATTACAGGGTGGAGTAACTGACACTGCTAAACCCCTCCAAAACAAACACCAACAGAGTCTACCTGATCATCTATGGCTAAGTCACTCTCCCTCCGTATTTTCTCCCCCAAAGTCCCAATCTTTTCACCTATAACAACCAAATCTTCAGTCTGTCTTTATCAGTTCATATCAAGACCCAAACTTTCTTTCACACCCGTGTTCTCACTCTCGCAAAAGCTGTTCTCCAGCTCCTCAACTCCATACCCTCTTCAATACGAGATGATTGTATATCGTCCCACTCAGTCCTCGCTAGCCCAAACCCGACGCCGACCCGCCAGGGTCAGTAAACTCGGGACAGAGAGCTCTCCTGATCCTGATTCGCCTCAAAATCCTGATTCAGAACTCGGTTTTGATTCGTGGGTCGACCAGAAATTGTCTGCGGAGAGCGGGGATGATATGGATAAGGCTAAGAGGAAGTATTACAACAAGAGGAGGAAGAGGATGTATGGGACAGACTCTGATGAAGAGAATAGAAAAGTCGAAGAGGGTTATGTAGAATTGAAGCCTGAGGTTGTAGAGTTTTATAGGTTACATAAGAGAGAGGAGGAGTTGTATTTTTATGATACATTTGCTTATCCATGGGAGAAGGATAAGCATTACAAGATGGTTTATCAATTGGAGAAGAAGTATTTTCCTGATCAATGTCTTGATAAGGCATTTCTTGATCCTAAAGACTTCAATATGAATCAAAGTGGGAAAAATAAGAAGAGTAAGGGTAGTCAGAAAATTGAAAAGATTGAAAAAATGAGTGGAGAGGATGATAAAAGGCTGGTATTCTTTGATGAGGAGATGGAGAACGGCAACAGAGCAGTGACTTCTGGGAAAGATGTGAATAAAGATGTTGCAGAGAGGAAAGTGGAAGAGTTCTTTAAGTGTTTGAAGAAAGTTCCAAACAAGGTTAATGAAGTTGGGACCGGAGAGCCGTATCTCCTTACAAGGAGTGCTGAGCTTCCACCAAGTTGGGATGGGCCTAATGGGACTGTAGTTTTGATAAATAAGCCTAAAGGTAAGTTAAATAGGAACTTGAGGCTCTTCCTTTTTGTTTCTTTCTTGGACGGATTAGTTATATCTTGATGTCACTGTTGATTGAAAGACCATTGAAATTAAAACTTCGGATTTTCTAGTTCAGTCCAAATTTGGGAAGGTAAAATTAGACAGTAGTTAATGTAGTCCATTCAATTTCCAATATATTTGCAGATTGTAATGAGAAGTACTGGGCAGAAGCAAAGTTGCTTATCATGACATGGACATGAATTTGGTAGGCAAATATTAGATTGAAAATTGGTTTAGAGAACTGGCGGTATAGCCTTTCAAAATCAACATTTTGTTTCTGAGGATTATCATGCGAACTTTGTGTTTGAAACATTTCCTTGACAGAGCTGATAAGTGAACATTTATCTCGTGCATCTCTCAACAAGTACTGTCACCTGTCAATGTCGTCCAATTCCCTCATATATTATTGCCCATTCGTAGTTATAAAACTGAGAACTAAATTTTTTTATATCTAATTCACGGACCTCTGTATATACCTTTGGGAACTTTGCAAGAAATTGAACGATTAAGGTAAATTCCTATGATGCATCTGATGTCAACATAGTGATGCTATGATGTTGCAAACAGGATGGACTTCGTTTACAGTGTGTGGAAAGCTCCGCCGTCTCGTCAAGGTCAAGAAGGTACTTTCTTTTTTCTTGTATGTCATATCTGCATTTTTCAGTTCAACTGGACAATTTATGTTAACATTTTTCGTTTTGAAATGAAGGTGGGACACGCTGGAACACTTGATCCAATGGCTACTGGTTTATTGATTGTTTGTGTTGGGAAAGCCACTAAATTGGTAGAAAGGTCTGTTACACTTAAAACTACATTTTTATTTAATAAGTTCATTTGTGTTTAAAGTTTGTAGATTAGTTCTTCAATTCCAATCTATATGTATATTAGCAGTGTCCTTCATCACCCTTTCTCTGGCTTTTGTTATATCATGCTAGGACAGGACTGTGATTTTTTCTTGCCTGGGTATGCACATTCACCATTTTTCCTTAAGGGCTTGGATGTTTCTCGCAGATATCAGGGTATGATTAAAGGTTACAGTGGAGTTTTCCGTTTAGGGGAGGCTACTTCAACTTGGGACGCCGATTCACCGGTGTGTTTATTTTTGTGTAAAGCAGATGGCGTTTATTGTTTTCTGGTCATTTACAGAATCCTCTCTTTTAACCCTTAAAATTCACATTCTTGGCATAACATCTCCTACTTTACCAGTAGTATAAAACATTGGCAAATATAAACTTTATACAGTTTTCTTATTCGAAAGTCATCAGGGGTCCTCTTGCTACAAAGTAATCAGTCCAACTAAATAGAATTGGAGAGTGAGACAATGTTGTTTAACTTTACAATGTTGTCAATCTTAAGCATGTCTAACATCCACCCAGATGAGAATCATTGAGAAGCCTTGTATTGGGGAAGACTATAAAATGGATCATTCATGAATATATTGTAGTAACAAGTTTCTTGTGTCATCTATTTATGTCGTGTATTCAGTTAAATTTCTAGATTCCATTTTTATTAACCCTGTTGGTGAGATGAGGGCCTCTTATTTTGTTAATGCATATTAAAAAAAATTAATTCTCCATAATCCTTGTAACTAGGTTATTCAGCGTGAGCCGTGGGAACACATTAAAGATGATGACATAAAGAAAGCTGCAGCATCCTTTTGTGGGGAGATATGGCAAGTTCCTCCAATGTTTTCTGCCATCAAGGTATAAATTTGGGATGCCTATGATCATGATTTGAGGGCTGATGTTAAAATAGACTCAACAGTATCCTTATATGGCATCTTTCTTCCATCATATAAATGTTCAGATTGGGAGCTTGTATGAAAATAATTGATTTAGTTTGCCCGAGAATTGGGAATCGTGTTTACTAAAATCGGAGTGTAATGTGGAAATATTACAAATTTGGTCATGAAATATTTTATTCAAGATATGTTCTCTCATCGTTGTGGATTTAGTTCATGTTTTCCTCTTAGAAACTGTGGGCTGAGGGAAGTAGATCCTCTGTACTAGAAATTTCCTAGCAAGGACATATTCTTATTTGAGGGCTCTCTGTTACACCTCATACATGTACTTTTCTGTTCTTCTTTTACTTTCTTTTCTAAGTTGAAATTCCTTGTGATAGATCGGAGGTGAGAAGATGTACGACAAAGCAAGAAGAGGAGAAAGCGTGGAACTTTCACCTCGAAGAATCTCAATTTTTCAGTTTGAAATAGAGCGGAGCTTAGAGGACAGGTTCTTTTAATTTTGTTCGATATGCATAAACTCAGGCACACTCCAGTAACTAATTTAGTCATTTTGTTTCCACATTGATTAGTTCCCCGATTATTTTCATTTTGGTTGATTGCGTATAACACAAAAATTATTTATAAAAACCAAACTGTTTCTATTGCTCACTTGCATGTAATTAACATGATAAATGGGAAGAGTTGTGTACATCTAATGGAAGTTGTGTTTTGACATATAGTTGAGGAATAGATGTTTGTATCTTGGGTAGCCACCATGAATCCTGAGTTAAGAGTATCATTACAGGCAAAATTTGATATTCCGGGTTACTTGCTCTAAAGGAACATATATTCGCTCACTATGTGCAGATCTTGGGAAGGCTCTTGGAAGGTGAGCAGTTTCAATGTTTTCATATGTCGTCTAAGCCTTAAATAAATGGGACCATTTACCAAAAACTCTACTTTGTCCCTGCAGCTGTGCTCATTTAACTGCTCTTCGAAGAGATTCAATTGGTAAGGAACTTTCTGTATTCTCAAAAGTTTTAAAATACTGTTTTCTCAGCCTATACTTCTATTCATGTATGAAGACCATGAAAGTGTTTTCATACTTTTTCTGCAGGGGCATATTCTGCAAATGATGCATGGGAGTTTAAAGAGCTGGAAGAGGCAATAACCAAAAATTATTTCTAACATCCACTTGGAAACTATTGCTCCCATTTTGAAGTCAAGCCACGTCATTATTTCTTAAACCCATTTACTGCCAAAGTTATGGATCCTTCCTCTGCCTTTAAAGATGTTCATTCAGAAGTCAGAACATTGTTTTTGTGCTACGGAACCCCATATCTCAAGGCGGTTGAAGAAAATTTATTACTAATGAACTGCCCAGTTCGAGCGTTGTATTATAAACCACATCATTGACTGTTGTACAGAATTGGTGACAGACTTCATTATACTGAAATGCGAGGCAGAAAGTTCGTTGACTTCTTAACTTTTGCTTCTTTGCCCGGGGAGGTTCACTTGGAATTCTATACTTAGGCTTGAACCATAGTCAAATGGTCCATGTTAGAGAAATGTAAGATGGTTTTAAGATCACTTTTGTCCTATGAAACAACATTATCTGACACGGGTAATTCTTGAATCTTGATATCCAAGAAGCATAGCGTTATAACAATCAAAATTGCATGAACAATAGAGGCTAAGATGCAAAAGTTCCAATTTGCTTCTTGAGCAGTATTTCATTCCCCCTAATGAGTAGTTGAATTGTGTGCATCAGCTCCCTTTACTTTGAAATAAGCTTTCTCTGCATTAGTCATTCGATCTTGAAACATTTTCCATTCTTTTTGACACCTCTCCCTCACCTAACATGAAGTCAATTCACATTCACATAATAGTACAGGGTTTAGGTCTTTGTGCATGCACCGCGATTAAGCAGTAAAGAGGAGGAAGCAGTTTAAGAGTTGATAGAATGTATAAAAGAAACAAACATTTATTACTTACCCCTTCCCACGGTGCCCTTCCAGTATCCGCTTTCCCCTTCCGGAAGAAGAAAACAGTGATTAGTTATCCGTCAAACACGACAGCATGACTCACAGAGGACAAGTGCTTCAGATTACCTGGTTTCCAAGTGAAGGAACACCTTGGTGGACTATCCACTGTGCATCTACAACTCCAATTTTCTCATGAGCAGGCTGTTTCCAGGCATAGAAACAATGTGAAAATTTACTAAGGTAGAGACAAGTAAGTCAAAAGAGAAGAGAGAAGAAACTTCCTGACCTCAACACATTTCCTCAGAGCAAAATCTAGACCCCATCCATGGACCAAGTCATTCTGCAACAATATAAATATACCAGCTTAGCTATGCAGGGAAGTTTGGAGGAGTTGCTATAATAAGACTACTCAAATCTATAGCTGAAGACCTGAATCATGTGCCATACACATCTCCATGCATCCCTAGAAAATACAGTTGCCATGATTTCAACGAATCTGTCGATCAGATATCCATGATTAGCCAAACCAGTCTAGATATAGCTACACTGTTAATGAACAGATTAAAACGTCAAATAACATATAGATTTTATATGATTGCATACGCTGCACATGGTGGCAAATGTGGATCAGTACACCAACCGGGCTTTTCCTCAGTGTCCCTTCAGCAGATGAATGATAAAGTTAGTCAGGAAGCAGCAAGACGTGTTCAAAAAAAGAGGGGGATGGATTAGGCAGGCAGTTTTTAATTACTTGTGAACTTCAGTGCCATCTCTCTTTTTTGTCATAGCCCATGTCGTTCCTCTACTGGGATCTAAACCAGGCTGCGAAATCTCCAAACCATGTTTCTTTACCAATTTTATGTATCTGAATCAAAGAAATTTCTAATTTCCTTATTCTTCTCGAAACATCATTATCAAATAAAACAGGAAATCAAATACTAGCACTCACTCCTCCGCATCAAAATGTTCCACTCCAAGATCCTCATCCCACATGAAAATATATTCATATGGAGCAACAATGTCTGGATGCATAAAGCGCTTTGCATACCACCTTGTTGATTACAAAGAGTTTATGAGAAATAAACTTAAAGTACACCATTCATTCAGATTCATCCAAAAGTGACAAAAGGACTAGTTTCTAACCACTTTGTTTGTTTCTTCACACTCACATGGATAGCTCGCTTTGACCACTCAAATTCATCCCATTCAGTTGTCCGCCCATCATAGTGAAACAGCATGATTGAGAAGTTCTCTGAAAACTGCTAGAGTATATATATCTTTGTTGAGAAAATGAAAGCAAGCTAATGCACACAGACATACACAGAGAGATGGAGGGAGATGACCTTTTTAACTGCTGCATCAATATTACTTTTCTGACCATACCCAACAGTAAAAGTTACAAGATACTTTGGCTTGATAGACAAATCCTGCAAATGCCACCTCCATCAATTGAAAGGTTCAGATTAGAGGATAAAGTACCAGGACTAATCATCGTAAAAGTTAATAAATCAAATTGAAAAAGAAAGGAACACCTATCAGTTGTAAGCGAGTGTAGATATGATATTCAGAAGGGCAAGTGTGAGACAACATAATAATATAGCATACAATATAAGCAGTTTCGCTTTGTTAAACATTCTCACTGTACGTTTCTGATACCTAATTGAAAGTTCAAAACCTGCTTCTCCTTCTTCAGCAATTCTAAGTCATCATGATCCATACATCACTGACAATCACATTTACAGCTCACAGTAAAATAAGATTTCTGACAATTTGCACTTGCTAAAAATTTCAATGAAAATTTTGCTCCTACTCTTCTATACAAAGGATTTATCACTCCCTCAAATGTCACTCATTTTCAAAACCAATGTGCCACTAAAGCTGAACTATATTTTAATTTAGTCATTTTGGGAGTGTCAAACCTCGTTAGGCATACCCCACAATCTCCGGAGGTAGAAATCTGACTCTGATACTACTATACCAGGAGGCAGTCTCTCAGCTCCTCTAGGATTTGTTGGAACCCAGATCTGCACAGTTTAAAGGGTTGAAGAATTAATAAAGAGAGATAAAACGCATGAAGAAACTTTTTCTGCTAATTTCCAAGTCAGAAGCACTAGCAATGTGTATAAGTTTAGAAACTACTAATCTCTTCACAGGAAGACGTACAGATTCACACTCCCAAACAATTTCTGGATTAATCTATATGACCGCCTTTGGATTTTTCTTTTTTACAATATTTACTGAGTTGACAGTTAGACATCATAGTTATTTTGAAATTTATTATGAAGCACAATCACAGTGTCTAGGAATGGAATAAAAAGCAAAAAGGATACTGGTCAGGGCAGCTAAGAAAATGCCGAATGGAGATGCATGGCAGAAGCACAGTTTAAATAAGGTTTACCTTTGTATCGTCATTCGCTTGAAGTTGCAGAGAACTGCCACTATTTCCCTTCAGAGAAGCCCAAGCATTGAACAGTGCTTGTGTTGAAAGACCAGAATTCTTATCATCAATATATGTGAGATCAATGGATGGAAACAAACTGGACGGAAGGTTCATCTACCAGTTTAAAAAATATCAAAATAAGTTTACTTGAGCTGTTTAGATTCTTCCATTAAAGTTTAAATGGAAGGATATTAACCTTAGATAAAGAAAGTGTTGGAAAGGATATTCCTAAAAAAAAGCCACAAAGGATTCCAACAAAAGTTGTCATGAAAAGCCTCACTGTCTCGCTAGGTTTCCTTATATTACCACTGGATTTAAGAGTAAGCTCAAGTTAGACATGTCCATGGTATTTTTATAATAATGAAAATTTAGAAGTATAGAAAAGGAACAGGAAAACATTAAAAATCCTTTCCTCGTATAAGAATTGCTTGAAGTTCCATACCTCCGAATTTGGACTCGCATCGTAATTTAAAATCTTCAACTCTGAAATTGCAAATGTCCACAGTTGAAAACCAACCAACGATAACCACTCAAGAAGGTCATCAAGATTGTAAATGTTCACGTTTTAGAGTGAAAGGAAACCCTTCATGAAAAGATCATCAAGTCTGCAAATGTTATCACCAGACAATCCAAAGGTTAAAAAAATCAATCATTGGCAGTCATAGAACCTATAAGTCTCAAACACATGCAAGAGAACTAAACTTGACCAATACAGTCACCAGTAAATCTAAAGTCTAACTAATAGAAAACATAATGAATTGTGTCAGTCAACTGGAAGAAAACTTGCTCCTGCAGACAGCAGTCCGTGATTGATCATCGCCAAGGTAAAGGATATTAACTTTTCTTTTAAAGGCCATCGTGTGCAGTTCAGATTCAGATATATTGCTTCTTAAAAGTAACAACTTCTTTCTAAACTCGACATGGATGTGAACTTACGGTCAACCATGATGTACACTCCTTATAAACCCATATAACAACCAAGTCCCACCTTTCTCACAAAAAGCTTATAGTTACAGTTTTAGCTAAAATAGTACACACCTGCATTTTTTTTAATATATATATATATATATTCAGTCACACCCACTTAACAAAAATATAACTTCTTTCTCCATCAACTTACCATGATAGGCCTACCTCCAAATTAGCAGCAATCTAGTTCATCAACCCAATTCAAGTTTCAACAAAAAGAAAATTTAAACACCGTCGACTCAATAGACGTAAATGAATGTCCATGAGCTTCAGAAAAGATCATCAACATGAAACTACTGTGAAGCAATTAAACATGGAGGAACAAAGAAACAGGAATTACCGAACGTGGGATCAAATCAAGGATTCTTCTTTCTCAGGAAATCCCTACACAGAGAATCCAAGAAACGGTTTACCAAAGGCCTAAGTTGATTGCGGCCAAACTCTGTTAACAAAACCTTTTTACCTGTTTTTGAACGACAAAAATAAGAATCAGAGAGAGAGAGAGAGAGGAAATGAAAAGAAAACAGACAACTTCCAGAATGAAGCTTGAATTTTTGTGAAGGAAATTAGCAAGAAAGTTATACTTTTTCGTAGTTTCCAATGAGTTTCTCAATTGGGTTTCAGAGATTTGATAAAATTCTCAGCAATCAAAACTAACTCCTGGAGGCTGGAGGCTGGACACCGGAGGCTGGAGTTCCCGTCTATTCCATACGGTCACATGTAATTATCTTAGGATCTAAATTTTGACTCTATCTTTAAAGCTGAATTTTTGGGACCCATCATTGGAACCTTAGTTTTTATGACACGTGGACATGTAAGAATTTTTTTTCATAAAATAGATAATTTGAAATCCGCACTTAATAATGAAAAACTTAAAATCAAACTCAATGAGATTTGAATTTCATCTTTAGATCTTGTAGGGGTCCCTAACCTAAGTAATGAAGGTCTTTAAATCAAACTCAATGAGATTTGAATTTCATCTTTAGATCTCGTAGGGGTCCCTAACCTAAGTAATGAAGGCCTTTAAATTGTATGTAAAGTTGTAGACTTTGGAACTTTTGAAATTGATGAGGTGATGATAGTACTTAATAGGATTTGAAAATGCCATTGATAGTACCACTCTAATTCCCTTTCTTTCGTCCATATCGTTTTGTGGTCAAGGAAAATCATTTTGTCTCCTTCTATCTAAACTCCCATGTTTTGCCATTTGCCATTTTCACTTTTCAGAAAAATGAAAAAAAAATACTGAAAGGAAAATAGACAATTAACAAAAAAAAAAACAATCAAACAAACATTTCCCGATTTCTCACCTAATATGTCCACCATTACATATAAAAGTATGTGGATAAAAAAAATTAATCCAAGGGAATGACATTGTTTTAATTGATGAAACAAACAAGAAGAGTTAATGTCAAGTTTGAATTTAGAAGGATGCGTTAGAGTTAAAGGGCTTTAGATGAAGTAAGACTAAAACTGAGTACATAGAGTGTAACTTTTCGGGACATAATGTGATTATCAATGTGGAGGTAAAAATTGATTCATAAGTTATACCACAAAAGAAGTGTTTTAAATATATAAGACATATCATCTACAACAACAAATAAATTAATGAATACATAGTTCACCGGATCAGATCAGAGTGACTTAAATGGAGAAGTGCATTAGGAGTTTTGTGTAACAAGAAGATATCACTAATGCTTAAAGGTAAATTATATCGTTTAACGATTAGGTCGGTCATGTTCTATGGGGCATAGTGTTAGCCCATCAAATAAGTGCATAGTCATAAGCTAATAGCGATGGAGATGAGGATGAGGATGTGCAACCTTACGAGAAGAGATAAGGTCAGGAATGAACTGGTAAGGAACAAATTAAAGGTAACTAATATTATTGACAAATTAAGAGAGACAAGGCTTATGTATTTTCGACATATTAAGCGAAAAAAGAGTCTAAAAAGAATTGAGAGGAGGTAATCAAGAATAATATGACAATGTTGGAACTTACCGAAGACATGACTCGCAATAGAAAACTTTAGCACACTATAATACACATAAAGGATCCCTCGTAAAAAGATCATTGTAGTTCTCATAAGTCTTTTAACTTTTTTCCTCTTATAGTTAGCCTAAACTTGTAAATAGACGGTACTTACCTTTTAGGGGGCGTTTGGTTATGGGTTATCACAAATAACCTCAGTTATATGATTACTAGGTAATCTCATAACCAAGTTATGTTACTCAAAACATAACCCAATGTTGTTTGGTTCAACATTAGGTAACTTAATATAAACTTGTTTGGTTGAGGGTTATGTTGTATAACCAGATCAAGTATTTGACTTAATTGTCCTTGGTTATCAT
>JANIMX020000250.1:212210-224321 GCA_024582655.2 Erythroxylum kunthianum | reverse complement strand
ATTCATTACACCCTTATGGGTAGTAAGCCCATCCATGCCCAAAATTAGATTTATCCCTCTTAACTGAAGGACGATTAGATCGGCTTTCAACTCAGCCTGATCAATCCATATCGGGCGTGCCATACAAACTTCCCCAGTTACTGTGGTACTTCCCATCGGAGTACTCACCACTAACCCGCTTGTCAAACACTCTCTCTATATCGGTTGGAGAGGAGAACGAAGTAGTCCTTATAAGGCTATGGATACCTCCCCCTTATAGACGCGTTTTCCCTGGGGTTACCGACTCTTAGGCCGAAACCCAGTGGAAGAACAAACCCATGAGATTTATCGACTTTTAGGCCGAGCCCAAATCGGACAATATATGTAGGCCGGTGGTCTGGGCCATGACACTCCTAGGTGTTGATTGTATTTCAGGAATAACGCCTTGATTTAACAATTACTGAGTTGAATTGGCGTTCCACTAACTTAAGTTAACACCTCGTTAGAGTAAGTTAACCAATAATCCTTAAATGTCTCATTGAAACATCTTTTGAGAATTCGTAGGCGTTCCTGATTTAGGGACCGCACTAGGTTTAAGGAACAATAAAATTGAAGGGTCTCGTGAGTATCTGTGAAGGGAAGATTCCCTCGAATCCTCCACGTACTCTGATCATCCCTCAACCCTTATGGGTATTCTAATTGTATCGCACTCTCTCGAGTCAACGATACTATAATCCTAACCAATTAATAAGCATACATTATTAACTGGAAAGTAAACACGATATTCCATAAAGGGTAAAACACCAAAATAATGCATAAATCAAGGTTGAATCATTCAATCCATACAAATACACCTAGAGTTCAACAATACCCAAATAAATATAAGTGTTAGTTTATCTTCAACTATCTAGAACACAAAAAGAAGAGTTCCGAGACAAAAACTCAATCGATCCACGACGAGTGGGTCAGAAATCTCCACTCCAAACTCCGAATTTTGGCTAAATATTGAAGCTAAAGGCCACCCACCATCAAAATCGACCAACCCACGCTTGTCTCGCAGGAAAATCGCCGGAGAATTACCCCAAAATCACCTAGTCGTCGTCTCCTCTCTCACGTTTGTCCACTCTTCTATTTTATAGAAGATGACCTAATACGCCAAGGATACGACCGTATCCTCCTTGGCGTATCTGCGATAAGTTACACGGGCTCGATACGCCCGTGTCATATGGCCGTATAGCGGAGACTCTTCCCGCCAAAGGATACGGGCAGTGACACCGTGGGGACATGCCCAGATGGGCGTATCTGCGTTCTGGCAATACATGGAGGACATGCCCGTATCTTGGGCGTGTCAAAAGGCAAAGATTGGCTTTTCATCTTCTTGCTTCGATCTTTCCGGTTTTGGCTCAATTCTCTTCGGCAGCTCGAAATACGAACAGATATGAAAAAGAATCTGAAGCACACTTAAACAAATACATTAAACGTAACTTAATACACAAAACACGTTAATAACGAAGGGAAAAATATGATAAGTTATGTACTTATCAATAGGTAAGTCTACTTGGATATTTTGGTATTGATCGTTAGCCCTATTCAGGGGTACCCCGGATGGTATCATGAGCATGATAATATCATATATAATATATGTCACGCCCATGCAAAACCTTGCATGGGCGTGACACTAGGTTTATATAATATATAATATATAATATATTCCCAAACTGTATAATTAAATGTGTATTATTTAATCCGGAGTGTGTAGGTTGTATTAGTTAGTCAGGTAAGGAGAGTATTAAAATTCCAACCCGTATTAAATTGTCAGGTGATTAAATATTACAAGTTGACATCAAACGCTTAGTATGGACTATTTATTTATATCCAGAGTCTAATACGATATACCAAATGAGCCCTTAAGTTATTCTTTAGGTCAAACTTGCATCAAACATCAAAATGATTAAGACAAAAAAAAGCCTATTAATCATAAAGAAACTGCACCAAGACGATGTCGTTTACTAAAGTAAACCATTAAACGACGTCGGACGCTGAACCTTACGTTTCGTTTTTTTCTTTTTTTTTTACGCCAAAGACAAGAGCTGCTGTAGTTAGCAGTCTCAGTTGGCTATGGCTGACGAGAAGAAGAATGAAGGAAACAACCTGCTGGGTTCTCCCACATTCTCTGAGCTCCAAAACGGAAGGTTTAAATGTGTGGAGACTGGTCACGAGGTGTTGGCCAAGGACAAGGACTCGTATTCTCAGAGCAAAAGATGTCGTTTCGGCCTCATAAACTTTGCTTTGGCTGACAACCACCCACCTCTCAACATGTTCAAGCAAGATCCTCTTTCCCGGTAACTCCTTTTTTACTTTTTATCTAAGGGTTTTTTTTTATGTTTTGTTAAATCGTCATATTGTCACTCATATCTTTTATAAAGATTGTATCTTTTAGTCCGTTAAGCGGAGTGAATAGCTTTGTTTTTTTAGTCAAGCTTGTATTTTTAATGCCTTAATGCAATTTGAACTATGTGAGCAGATTGGGGGTAAGAAAACAGAGGAGTAAGGATTAAGGGGTATAAATTTGCCATTTCTATTTATTCTTTCTTTAGGGTTTCAGATAGTGTTTTAAGGGGTATCGTAAAGTAAAACGGTGTGAACTGATTGTGTTTTAATGGCTACTGTTTTTGAATGTTTCATGCTTCAGTTCAAAGTTGATATGCAAGCTAACGGGGGATACTGTCAATAAATCTGAGGAACACATTTGGAAGCATTTGAATGGAAGGCGGTTCCTCAATAAATTAGGTTTTTGTTTGTGTTTGGATTATGAGATTCTGAATGTCTGATTGATCATCCATCAATATCTTGTAGTTTTCTTCTATACTTCTTCCTTTTGGGATTTCTCATATAATAAACTGTAAAGTTACTTGAACGATATTGGTTCATTCTGTGCACTCACTTGTGTTGATATTGGAATGTAAATTGATGCACAGAGCAAGAAGAATCAGGGAAACTTGTATCTAATGCAAAACCAGCAGAGAAGGTTGTCGGTTTAAAGTCAGGCATGGATGATGGCAAGAAGGAGAAGAAGAAACCAAAGAACAGAAAAGTGATGGAAGAGATTATTTCTGAAATGAGGAATGCATCTGATAGGGACAGCGATTCAGAAGAAGCAGACTTCTGGATGCCACCTGTTGGAGAGCGATGGGACTTCGATAATGGAGGAGATCGATGGGGTTCTGATGGAGAGTCTGCCCAGGAAAGTGATGAGGAAAACAGAGCAGGTGTGCGTTTTCCTCTACATTTTTTAAGCTTTGAAGTAGAATTGATGTTATGGGCTTCATTTTCTACATTATTGAGGTGTTATCAATTGTCATCGAGATTCGGAACAAAGCTGTGGATAATCAGAAATCATAAGCAGTTCTAATAACTAAACAAAATCTTCAATTCCAAGTTCTGGTTCTCCTTCATGCCCAGCAATGAAACTTTGGGCTGCAAGAGCTAATGTTATGCAAGTTGGACTTACCAAGATATTATTGTAATCCATTCCATCTTTTAGGACTTTGAATAAAAGAACAGTTTTGTTTAATTGTTGAGATAGCTGCTCACAAGTTTAGCTTTCATTCCCTATCTCTTCAGTGTCTGCATAATTTTTTAGAAAGAATGCATCAACCGAATAGTTGTTATTTTAGTAGCAAATGTGGTTGTTAATATATCAGTTTTTAGATAGTACAGTATGGATAGTTGATGCTGGTGAAGCATTTTATCTAGCACATACAGACATATTAGGAGGTTTAGCCTTGTTACAATGCTATGAAATCTAATTGAGGGGACTTGTACAAAAACATGCATGCCTTTTTCCTCTTCATTTGGTGATGTTTTTTCATCAGGTGATGCTGTTGAAGTTAGCGGCAAGGAGTCAGAGGAGCTCTCGAAAAGGTATGTACCATATCCAGGTTTGCTATGTTTTTTAAAATTTTTTTTGCATGTAATTAATAGTAATCTCTTTTGGTGCTCATGCTTGATTGTTTGCTTTACTACTCTACTAACTTGGTAGGACAAAGCGGATGTCTATTGAAGTTGGACCAAGCAGTTTTGCCTCTAGGAAGAAGAAGAGTAAAAAGAACTCCGCATCTTAATTTACTTGAAAACTTGTAGCAGCTTTTTCTAAAGATTGTAAAAGATGTGTTTTTCTGATGATGATGCTTTTGGAATTTTTGCAATAGCTGGAATTCATATAGCTATAATTTATGAATTTTCCTCCCCTGCAAGTGAGGACTAGACATCACAAGGTATAACAATCAGAAGTATAAGATATTACAACTTGATCAAGTTCTGGGAATATCAACTCCGCTTTAGATTTCCATGCCAAAGCATTTTTATATTGTCCTGAAAGGTTCCTGTTTTAGACCTTAAGGTACGGACTTTCATATTATATAATTTCATATGATTATTTTAAACCAGTTTTGTTTCTGGCACTAGTTTTAGATGATATGCCATAAACCAATCGTGAAAGTAGGAACAACTCGTTCACTCTCCTGGTGATTTGTTAGATTGGGTTGTTGCAGCACCCTTGCTGAATGCTAATTGCTGTCTTTGCTCCCCCATGCCTTGCCTGGGTCCTTGTCTTTGGATTGCTTGAGGTGCCTGCATCGGGACGTTCAGGGGTTGTGGATAAATGCAGACAGTTTAAGAAACATAGGCCTCAAACTTCCTCCTTTTACACGAATGGGGCATGTAGGGTTGTAGGCTTGCCACCACGAACCTGCCCTACATTTTCACCCTCTCCATGGATGAGGATTCTAGCGATATTGATTCCCTCGCAACATGTTCCCACATGCTCTCCCCAATGGAATTTGGAATGTGCGAGTGCTTGCTGGTTAAAGACTTCTCTTTGTAGTAGGCTTTTCCAAATTCTTGTAATTACTTCTTGACAAATTGACTTACCCTTACCATCAAGTGTTAAAGTCATTGTCTCAAGATACTACTGACTTTTGGCGTGCGAAGTTCTTAAGAACAAATAATTAACGGCTCACGATCTGAGCTAGGATTAGTAATGGAGGAGACTAGAAATGCTTCTTCAACTAATCATGGGATTTAATTGCAAATTCATTATAAGGGACCCCAAATGCACCTTAAACGTTAGGGTCTATCATGATGGTTCACAAGCAAAACAGGGAATGTCAAAAAGAAATTAAGCGGAACCAAGTGTGCAAGTTATGCAATGTATCTTGATAGCTAGCAACTAATGTATCTTTCTTCCACGAAAAAAACTACATTCCAAGACATTGCCAAGGACCTAATTACACATGGAAGAATCTATTCCTTCCTCTTCTCACGCTTTCTATAAAGCTGTATGGCTTAAATGCTTGCACAATCTGCAAAAACGAGGTATATGACGGTGCTGCAAATCCCTTTTCCAGTCCAGAAAGATGAATCTTGAAATGGCTACAAAGAACTTCATGCTCCCTCCATAATTCCCCGTAATAGGCTACCCAGAAAGCAGCTGCTGATCAATCATACCTACACCATAGCGGATAGTACATCAGTTCGGTCCTGTTTTCTAGATAAGTCCACCATGAGAAGATCTGAACGTGAAATGAATAAACACTTTAGATTCTAACAATCACCCATGTTTCAAGAGAAACAGGAACACAAAACTCTATCCTTCCGTAAATAGAGGGTCATCAGATATCCCCATCAGATTTTTCTTCAACTCAATTGATGTATATGATTTTTTTAAAATGAAGACAGTCAAAACCATATGTTCCTAAGGAAATATTCTAGGCGAAGGAAACATCTTACTTGATTTACATTCATATGCGTGTTAACTCCATAATTTCTTCCTCACAATCAAAACTCGCTCGTCATTAGTGGTGAGGGCATCACTCTGTGGTTCAACTTCAGATGACCAATGATCCCACCTCAATGCCGGCAAAAGTTTTCTAATGCGATTTATAATCGAGGATTTGTCTCTTATGATGGCAAACCCTTCTGGCCTTAGTATTCGATCCATTTCAACAAGTAGATCATCTAAACCACACCCACGCTCCTCGATCTCTGTAAATATTGCCCAGGCATGAAGAAGATCATATGTGCGGGGATATGTTGAAAATGCTTCACACCTGTCAAATAAATTGAGGAAATCGATGTGAAACGTACGAGAAAGAAAAAAAATTACTTTATGATTCAGCTCTAAAGTGAATAGCTCCTTGTTTTGAATCAATAAACAGGACCACCAAAATTTTGCCCTTATAACAGATACTAGTACGACAGCTCTAATACAAAGACTGATAAGAAGTCAGATTATAGAAAGATCGAATGTATACCAGTCATGGACCGTTCCTATTAAACCACGATCATAAATTATTTTCAATCTAGAAGACATGTTAACAGGTGCAACATTCATCACCCAGACATCAACATCTTTGAGGGCAGCAGCAAAACCCCCGAGATTTGAGTTCATATCCATGACATTTCTGAAGTAACTCTTCCTTACAACAGATTTCATCTGCTTCCAGTACTCATTTACTCTAAACTGCCATATGCTCTGCATCAAATGAATCCTTTAGTGGACAAATGTTTCTCAAAAACATTTGAGAAGCAGAAAGGAATCTCAAGGCAGAAGTAAATAAATATATAGTATAGAATCTTATAAGTTGAAGAACATACAGTGTCTTCATGGAATTGCTCAGGAGTGATCCCAATTTCATCCAAGCGAGGGGGTGCTGCAGTAAGCCTCTGGGGCCAAGGGACTAAGCTGCTTCCCTTATCCTTGTGCATCCCTGCAGATGAGTATTTATTCCAAAGCTTACAAAAGAGTAACCATAAAAGGTATGGCCTTGTTCAATTGATCAGCTTTCCATGCTTCATACCCAGTTAGATAAGTTTGTCAAGAGAATACATAATATTACACAGAGATACTGGAGCCACTGAAAGTTTACGTGACCATGGTCATATAAAAAATGCTTAGGAGCATTGAGGTTTTCCTTTCATAAAATGTAAACATTCAAAGTTCACATCATCATATCTAAGTTGCAGCCAGCTGAAAACCTTGACAGTAAATGTCCTTTTTCAGAAGTACTAACTCGTATCATATTGGTCGAAGTGCTCAAGTTTATTTAACACCAGATGCAACAATATGGTTATTGTTTCTTTGTGTGTGTGTGTTTCTGCATGTAAACACAGATGTGTAAGCGTTTGTTTGTCTGAAATATTCAATTTGAGAACTCCACCAACTACCAAAATCATTAGAAGATAAGACAAAATAGAAAGATAAGATTCATCTGTACTAATGTATATATCAGTACTACTTACTTGTGGAGTATGGAGAAATGCATGCTTTCATCTGAACATTCCAAGTTGCATCTGGATCATCATCAGCATTGCACAAAGGGGGCTGAGTCCCAAGCTCTCTCTTCAAGTAACAGCTATTACTCAGTGGCTTTGCCCAAATAACGGTCTGATCTCTCTTTACAACAACCCTCCAACACATTTTTCTCAGTAGATCATGCATAGCATTCCAAATCTTCCGATTTTCTGGATCATGTGCATATGCTTCAGGAGAAGAATAAGCAAAGTACCCACCCGATCTAAGTACCCTATCCAGTTCTAGTAGAAGGATTCCATCTCTTTGAAGCCAATCAATCCTACATCGTGAACAATGAGCTAACTCAAATGACCTGCTTGGATAAGGAAGTCTTTTGGTTCCCAAGACACCAAGAGTGGATGGA
Organism: Erythroxylum kunthianum; assembly: GCA_024582655.2. Classification (NCBI taxonomy): domain Eukaryota; kingdom Viridiplantae; phylum Streptophyta; class Magnoliopsida; order Malpighiales; family Erythroxylaceae; genus Erythroxylum; species Erythroxylum kunthianum. Next base: position 216,624 of record JANIMX020000250.1, on the reverse strand, counting down.
ATCCCTCTCTCTAGCGCAAATTGAATTTGATTTTCATGTACATCATTAGGGGCAAGGGACATGGCTATAATGTTGTGGGAAAGAAGGTAAGCTCCAAAACTTGCAACTCCACACCCAACATCGAGAACATTTCGAATGTTGCCACCATTGTGAAGCTTATCATTGGGAAATTTAAGCATCTGCAGAAAATGATGTCTACACTTCAGTTTGGGCAAGGGAAACTCATACATTATGAACTATCATGCAGGAATTAATTGCCTCAGCTTTTATTCAGGGCACAAAATGAGCTCATTTCATTTTTCCCTTGTGCAGAAAATGAAACAAAAGATAGGGCTGCCATTACCCTAGCAAGTCCAACAATGTACTTATCAGCTCCATCATGAAAATGGGTTCCTCCACCAGGAAAGTTTATCTTCTCCCCGTTTACAACCATCCAGTTCTGATCCGACTTCTCCTGCGCAAGGTGCGTATGGGGTATATTCACTTTCCACACTTCATCTCTACTCTCAGGCCATCTTATAGGAATCTGGACTTCTAAAAACAAATTCTTGTTGGAATCAAGCTAGCCAAAAGTGAACCAAATCTTACAAAGAGCTGTAGAAAAACACACACACTAACCTTGTAACCAACTGGAGGTGGAATCAGGCAATTTAAACGACGTTCAGGAGGTGGACAATGCCGTTCATAGTGCTCCATCAATGCCAAATTAGGTTTCAGTTTCAGTTGGTAGATAAGATTCCTATCTAAACAAGGTATCAACTCCGAGTATTGAATATCACAGATCTGCAGAAGCAATCATTATATCCAGTAGCCAACGAAAACATAGTTCAGCACGAGTAGCCACACAAACTAACCACAAAAAAGACTAAAGAAGCAGCTTTCTTTACTGAATTTCTGAATTGTAAGCAACTTACAGGAATGCTCTGTGTATGGTACTCTTGGTCATCAATGAAATCATCGAAGTCACTGGTCCTACCGAACCCACCAAGAACTGGGTCGGTCCCGTCGTGGCCATAATCCCCACCGTTGGATCTGGAAAGACCTGGAGCGAAGGAGGATCCATAGTACAAACAAACCAACCCAAGAATCGCAATCAGTCCAATAAGAGCATAGTTTATCAGCTTTGTAGCACCGAGTTGCTCAATCTTCTGCTTCATTTTCCAACAAAATTCGACCGCAAAAACAATTCTAAGTTTCAAATCGAACAAAAGAAGCTAAAGCTCGTAAGTCGAAACTTTAACTTCAGTTCAGCTGAGAAGACAGTTGCAAGATTAGCCCTTTAACGTTCTGTTTCCAAGAGAAAGGGCCGCCAGGTTTGTATTGTATCCTTGTCACTCGTTTTTCTCACACATGCTCAGCAACTAAACAGAGAGTACAGAGTGCGTGAGTGAGGTTTTTGACAGTGAAGTGTACGATAAAAAAGCTGTCTTGCAAGAATCTTCGTTCTCTTTGAACTGATTATTATCCAGTGCGTTGAAGCCCACATTATGCTGGGAAGTAATTGGCTGATGTATTGACTCCTTAAGATTATCGAATAACAAGCGAACGCGTGCCAAAGTTTTCGTAAACCTTTTACTTTTGCCTTTTTACGCGGTTGTGGGACTCATTGCCGAGACCTTTTTAGGTTAGAGTGGTTGAGAACTTGGGGAACCTTTTTTTCCCTAATGTGGGAACGAACAATTTGAGGTTGGCTCAAATTCCCCTTCGGGTAAGTGATTATTTTAAAGTTTAAATTTTAAAAAAATTATGCTAATTATCTTATTATTATTACTTTTTTATTTATTTATTTATTAATTTTTCTCTTTTTTTATGTGAGTCATTTGAAAATAATCTTGCTATTAATTAAAATAAAACTGTGTATTATCGAATTTTTCCGAATCTTACTTATTAACAAGATTTTTAGTTGTTGTTATTATGTATTGTGCAATTTCAAGTGGCAATTTTGTTATTATATATTATGTTTTTTATTAAATAAGTTATTTAATAAATTATAATGAATTTGGAAGTTAAATTCTTATCATTCAAAAGTTTTAATTAAAAAATCTTTAAAAATCAAATTTTAAGATTTGACTATTTCTGAAGAAGTTCTTTCAATTGTCTAGATAACATAACAAGAAAATTACAGGTACATATGTAATTATTAAAAAGACTAAAAAAAGTTTGAAATTTATCATCTTGTTACTTTCATAATTACTCATAATATCGAGTAAGATTACAATACCAAAAATATTATAGGTATAAGTGACAAAATAAAGTATACTTTTAATCTATTAATCATCAATTTTTATGTGTACATATTTGTCATTTCATTGTAATTAAAAGACAATACTTTTCAAAATTCTTTTCGGTGCATGCTAAATGGACGACAACCTTTTTATTATTGGTGCGAGTTTTAGAACAACCAATAAGATTTTTTTTTATAAGTAAAAAGATACAGGATTGAACAGAGCGTACAATTAATTACTCTCACATGACTTTCGCAAAGCATAGAGACTTAATTTATTGTGTTGTGTTGTTTTTATTGTCAAATTAGTAAAGTTTCCTTTTTCGTTTGTGTGTGTGTTTAATTTTAACTTAAATACCCATATTTCAAAGATAGATAAAAGGAAATATAAAGTGATGTAAACGATTGTTACCTTTGTATCACATTATTTTCCTGCAGTGTATTGTTAATAAATGAAAAGTAGCGAAACAACATATGAGATAAGTTGAGATGATATTTTGATTATCTTATAATAAATGAACACATGCCATGGGACCATATTCATTCATTTTAAATTTAATTAAACTGTTTGAATTATTTTAAATCTAAACTCAGGTTGATTTTAAAATTTAATTTTGAATTTGAAGATTAGTATATATACATGAATTGACTACAACTTTAAAAATATATATAATTTATGTAAAATTTTATGATTTTTTTTGTAATTTTGTATGATATACATATCGTTAAATAAAATGGCGTTGTTATAAGAATAAGACAATAAAAAAATTTATTAGGTAACAAAATAAAAAATGTTACTTTAAGTTTTGACTAAGACAACACATTAGTTTCAAACTATAATAACAATATTAAATAGATATTGTAACACTTTAAATCTTTATAAGGCAACAAATTGTTACAATAAAAGCAACAATTTATTCTTTGGTTATCAATAATATGTTAATGTAAAAGCAAACTCTTGTCATTATGTAGGCAACATTTATATATACATTAGAAGTAATATATAGATATTAATGTGGATCTTAATTGCATACGTGCTATCAATTGTAAACGACAAAAAAGTGCATTTATATATGATATATAAGTCCATAAGAACTTGTAAAATTCAGCCTTTAACATATTTAAAATACAAAAGCAAAAACAAATTACTAGCTAAAATATTCACCTATATTATCGTCCTCCATTTCATATGTAATATAAGTGAATATACTAAACAAAACTAATATGTATAGGCACTCCAAAGAAGAAAGAAATAAGAAGTAAATTAGAATTGTAAAATTACTATGCTTACAAACAGATTAATATATCTAAAAATAAAATACTAACTACTTTATTGTGACCTTAATTTAATCAAGACAAATAATATAGTCCAAAAACTAATAACACAACAATTCAATTCTAGTTTTCTGCACAAGTAACACAAGGAGCCTACAGAATATGATGTCACTATTTCATTCCTATAACCAAGCTTCTGGTCAATTCTTAAGCTATGAGAAATGTAAATTTTATGCTTCAAGCATGTCATCGCCTAAATGCGCCTCAATTTCTACAATTGTTGGGTTTTCTCATGGACAATTACTTTTTAATTATTTGGGAGTGCCCATATTTTGAGGGAAACAAAAAAAGATTTACTTTCAAGGGATAGCTGACAAAATTGTCAACAATCTGGCATCTTGGAAAGGAAATTTGTTGTCTATAATGGGTAGAGTGCAGCTGGTCCAATTAATCATACATGGTATGGTACTGTATAGTTTTCAAGCTTATGACAGGCCTCTCAAATTGCTGGACAGCTCCATTACAAACTTTGTATGGTCAGGTGATATCCTAAAGCGCAAAATTGTGACTGTTAAGTGGCACACCATTTGTTCCACGAAAGACGAAGGAGGTCTTGGCTTCAGGAGCTTAAGAGCTATTAACAACGCAGCTATGTTAAAGTTAGCCTGGGACTTAGCAACCTCTGACAGAGAATAGGCGAGGCTGGTTAAGGCGAGAATTTTTAGGCTTAGGAAGCCTATTACTCACAATGTAAAATTCTCTATTTGGCCAGGTATTAAATCCCATCTCCAAACTGTTATTGTAATGACCCGAATTGGACCCTAGTAGGATTGAGGTAAAATTTATACATGTGAAATTGGTGACCTTGGGTTATACATGTACAATTGGTAAAATAAAGGTACAATTGGGAAGTGT
>JANIMX020000249.1:113155-123274 GCA_024582655.2 Erythroxylum kunthianum | reverse complement strand
GGACCCAAGCCGAGGTGAGTCCAAACGTGCACCAACCAACATACGGTCACATTTCGACAAAGTGGTCGAAGAGGTGTTGGCACACCGCGCCATTCCCCGACGAGGAGCCATTATGGGGTATAACGAATACTTTGTCAAGTGGAAGGATTGTCTAGATAGTGAGGCAAGCTGAGAGCGAGAAGAACATTTGTGGCAGTTTAAGGACAAGATTGCAGAGTTCAAGACCGAGACCGCTACGAGGGCGTCGCGGGTATAAGTGGGGGAGTATGTTACGAACTTACTTATCGTGGGCTCAAATTTTCCTAAGGCCCGTTTTCTAGAACATTCTATAATAGGTGAGTCAGCACTGTGAGTCAGCGTTGAGGTGGCTCGGGATAGACTGAGGTGTCCCGGCTTAGTGATGAGGTGTCCCGACTTATTCTTGGCCTATAAATAGGCCAAGGCCAAACTCAATTGTATCATTCACATTTGTTCAATACAAAGCTTTGTGCATTTGAGAACCTATCTCTTTAGTTTATCTCTCTAGAGTTTCGTAGAGTTGTGTACGAATAAGGCTTGCTTAAGTTACGAAAATTTAAGCACCGCACGAGCAAACTTCGTTGAGTGAAGTGTTAGTTCGTGACATAGGCCTCTGGAGTCCGGAGAGTGTGTGTGCATGGGGTACATACATGTGACCATGCCCTGTTGTTTGTATTCATCCATTATAGAATTATATAAAGAAGTGAAATTTAATATTTATGAAAACCTTAATTGCCCTTCTGTATTTAGATGATTAATTTTTAGTTGAGCTTTGACAAAATTAAGATGGTAAGAAATTGTGCTTGGTTTTCTTTTCTGAACAAGAGGAGACTAAAAAAAGGATTGGTTAATCTCTTCAAAGGTTAGGTGGCAGGGTGATGTCAGGCAGAATTATTTTAAGAAGATAGCTTATCTGAAACAGGATGTCTTACCACTTATTTTCTTTTTCTGGACAAAGCTATTTCTACTGTACAATAACACATTAAAGAAACAAGAAAACCATTTTACTCTACGAGTGAGTCTACTACAAGAACCAAAACACTGTCTCTTTCACTTAATTTTCAGGCCTTTCCCCTCATTTCCCTCGTTCCCACAACCAATGACCCTGTGGTACAAGACAAAAGTATACTCAATGAAATTGATGAGCTACTTCCATTGATAAACACGACAACTTAGTCAGTCGGCAATGTAACTTGAGAGGTACAGGAACTCTCCAGATCAAATGCTGAAAGGCAGTGTACATCGAGGACTTAAAATAAAATTAACAGTCTCGTCAGGATACGAGGAGGGGTTCGAACCAGTAACAAGAAGAGGGCTTGAGGACGTTCTTTCCTCCTAATAAAGGAAGAGAAATCATAGACACGAACAAATTCATCTCAAATAGCTTACTGAAGAGAAAACTCAAGCAGTTGCTTGCTAAGCAGCTGAATAGACCCACCAAATCCAACGACTCCTCTGATGACAACTATTTATCTTGACAAATATGCAAGCCCTGGTTATTATCAATAATGCCAAATAGCTAGTGGATCGGCTGTTTTACTACTCGTTACCTCCCACCCTCACCTTCCCAGAAAGCAAACATTATCGGTGATACAAGAAGTTTTCATACAAATCTGGTATGAAGATAATCTCCCAGGGAATTAAAGAAAGATCTATTGGTCATTCCCAATGGCCAGCACGAGCCAGTCAAGGACAATATGGCATAATTACCTGCTCCTTAACAAAATTAAAGGATCTAATATTTATTGTAAGTGCTTAATTTTGTCACATATCATGTTTCTTATTCGCAGGACAAAGAGCAAAAGTCAAGTTACTGTTGCATCCATAAAAATTCCAAACTTGAATACTAATGTAACTGAAGCCTTGGCCAAAATATTCACTAACTGAAAATCAATATACAAAGAAAAAGTACACATTTGCAAGTATTTCTAGTCACCCTTACCAGAACCCCCAATTTGACTCTTAAAAAAGAGGGGAGACAGGCTCAACGGTGTAATGTCTCAGTCCAACCAATCTGCTACATGTAGTCCACAAGCATAACAAAAGTGAGGAATTACTGTGTTCAACCATAACACCTCGATCCAATGCGTGGTAATACATGGCAAACCAACCATCGTAAAGGAAAAACAACCAAGCAATCAGACACTACCCCAATGTTCCACCTCTTACCACATCTCAACTCATGGTTCGCCAACAGGTGCCTCCTATTTCCATACTATAATCATCAAGGCAGTCTCCCAACTCTCTAGCCAGATGATGTACGCATTGTGGTTTTAGGTGAGACAAGTACCGGTTCATTACTTGTAGCTTTCATTGCAGCAATCTCTTCTAAGCGTTTCCATGTGGCTTCACGTTTTGACTTAATCTCATTCTCCCGAGTTTCATCTTCTTGGTATTTAAGTAAACACTCTTCAAAGAGTTCTGGGTCAACATCAGAGAAGATCTTACGAACATTTACAGTCAAACTCTGTACTACCTGATTCCAGTGTTGCCTTGAATTTCTCTCCAAGGCAGGGAAGATGATTGGTAGTATAACTTTACGGTTCTGCTTAATTAGGTTCTCAATGTGATCGTTGTTCCATAAGAATAAGGCCCTCTCTGCCACCTGCGGAAGTCAAAGTTAGGGAACTTATATGCCTATCATGAGAAGGGGATCAAGGGAGCTAAAAGTTAAACTGTCACACTAAAATATGATCGCTCAAAGGAGAACTGCAGTCCATCTTATCACCAATGTACAACGTAATCTTATACAAAAAACCATCATCTTCCAATGTTTAGCCACCAGAAAACCTTTATTAGTAAAGAAAACATAATAACCTATACAGTTATACCTATCAGGAGATAATAACCTTGAAATTTGCTTATATATCCTCTAAACTCTTTGTTTAGAACAGACTTAGTGATCTCCGTACAAGATGCTGACATCACATGTGAATGTCCAAAGAACCTGAAAGCATCTTGGAATTTTGACCATAATTCCATAAAAGCATATCAGGAGAAGGATTAAAGGGGCAACTGATTCTAGCTGACACTAATTGAAAAGAAACTAAAATCCAATCAAGCATGCCATAAATTATTTCTTATTCGGGAGAAAATATTCCCTTCTGTCATTGGTAAATTATGCCGCAAAAGGGAAAAGAATAGACAATAGCACAAGTGCTGCTTTGGCATCTATAGCATCCTGACAAACAGATGAGAAAACAATGAGCAAGCCAGGCATCTTGGTGGTCTTGCAATGGAAAGATTATAGGCTTCAAACACAGAGGATGAAATAAAATACGTTTGGAAGATGTAAAATGCCTTACCGATTGAGGAAAGACAATAAAACAGATGAATTAAGGACCTATTTGGCCTTATGAAACAACAATTTTACTAACCTGAAAATGTGAACTGCTCAAGCAACGGCCAATTTGGCGGAACAAGGGCATCATGCAACGCTGGAATTCTGGGAGCTGTGTTGCTTCTAAAACTTCCTCTAACTCACCTAAGAACATGACCTCTTTTGAACTGTTTGTAATTGGCCAATATTTCAGCATCCCTCGTATTACAGTGTCTGCTAATTTGCAGTCTTTCTCCACAAATTGTGTGATGCAGTAAGATAATTGTTGGTGGTACATAGGTAAGCATTTTGGTTTGTGAAGGGGAATGAGTACTCGAACTAGAAAGAGCTTGTGCTCTTCTTTTAGTGGCAAAGCAAAACCGTTGATTATGCTTCCCAGAATCTCTAACAGTTCTGCAATTCCATTATGCTTCTCAGTCTCAAATATAAAATGATAGAAGATGTTGTTTATTGCTTTCCTAATAAAAGGCCGATGTACCATGAATTTCCCATAGATACGATGCAGAACTGTTTTCAAATATTCCCTCTCCCTAGGGTCTTCAGAATCAAAAAGATCCAACAGCCTGAGAACAAAAGAGTGATCAATGTATCTCTTAGCCAACTTGGCATCAGTTTCCGGAGACTGCACAAACCTTAAAAGAAATTCATACACAACTTGCAAATGAGGCCATGCAGGGTCCATCGATGGCTCTTCCTCTTCCAAATCATATGCCTCCAAAATTTTGTTCTCGCGTGGTGGTGAAGTGAGTGTCCGAAACAAATTTACAGACACCATCTTAACAATTTCTCGCATCACAGTTTCTGGAAACTTCCCATTGACTGAAGCAACATAATCCACAAGCTCCAACAATGTTTGGCGCTTGACCTCCTTCTCTTTGAGATTCTTTGTTGCATCACTAAAGTCAAATATGACACAGCATAAGTTCACCTTTTTAATGAACAAGTTCTGCCTCTCAGAATTAGGAACATCTCTAAAGCTCGGCAAGGCCTCATATTGAGTAGCAGACTGGTTCCCATTAAGCTTTGAATTCACAGTTTGAACAAGCTTGTTGCCATAATATGATCCTACATTTGGCATTGAGTTGCCACCAGGTAGAGATGGATTCCCCAGGTTTCCATATCGGTTATTCGATAAATCATTATTTCTCGAGCTGGTAGAAGCATTTGACGTGGATGTAGAAGTTCCCCCTCCCTCACGATTTTCAGCTGACTTAGACTGCTTCTTCGGGAGCCTATTAAGTATCTGTTTGATCATAACTTATATGCCAATAGAGTGTCTGTTTCTCTGCCACAAACAGTTTCAACTCATATATGCACTCCTTTAAAGCAGAAACAACTATAATAACAGAGAACAAGCACAATTCAGTCATGCAAGAGTAAGATGCAAAAAATAATTACTCAAGCAAAACCAACGTAATTCACCACATCATGAAAAAAAAAATCCAACTTGAGGGATCCATTTATAAATTAAAAATAGGTGTAACCTCCTTAAGGAAATGAAAAGCACTGAACTTAAACATCTTGTCAAGCCCTAACCTTCCTTATGAATTTATAAATTAGTTGATTCAAACAAAACCCATTTCAAATTCTTCCATATGTAATTCCCCTTCCGCAGAAACTACACCATAAACCTGCCAAGAGTGGAAAAAGAAACGGTCTTTTGGCTTGTAATAAGAAACCCAGACGCATTCGACACTGAAGAAACTATAACTGCCATTATTTCCCAGAGTTAACGATGGAGTAATCAACTCAAGAGCCTTTGACTTCTCTCTACAATTACTTAAAAACTGAAAGGAATAAACGGATATTACCAGTATATCTCCCTCTATATCTATTTCAGCGTCTCCAAGATTGACAAACAAGTCGAGTGGATCCAAAGCTAAGAAGATCTGCGTATGATCTAAACAAACAAAAGAACATCTTCCAACCTACGCTCAGAAAAACCAAACAACAAATGACCCACTAACCCAATATTAAGAATTCATACAGGCAAACACAGATTCACCAGAAAAAGAAAAGAATAAGTGCAGATAGAAACAGGAGCAAAGACAAAGTAACCACAGAAGAAGAAAAAAAGGAGTGTCAATTCATACCTAGGAGAGAGAAAGATCAACTCTTGATTTCTCTCCCTTTGTTAGAGAGAGAGAGAGAGAGAGAGAGAGGGGGTAAGGTTGAGTGGAAGAAGAGGGGAATGAAAGGAAGAGATTCAAGGAAACATCAGTTATGGTTATTGTTAATGTTGTTGATGTCGAAGTTGCTGCTTCTTGTTTTTGTTAGCTAAAAATGACTGATTCTTGTTCATTTGCTTTATGCTTTCTTTTTCTTTTTTTCAGATTTCAACTTCTAAACTGCCTTATTCTTCCTCAATTTTATTTCAAAGTTTCAATAATCCTCTCTAGACTCTTAAATAAATCTGATTTTTTTTTTTTACCAAAGCATCCTTGAGAGGCAATGCCAGCTTTTAATGCCCTGTAAAAAATCCCTTCCCTGTCTATGGAATTGGGAATAAAAATGAGGTTAAAAAGGGAAATTAAATAAAACGCCAACGATCTTCGTCTGGGCATTTGTCAGACTCTAAGGACCAAGTGCCTCTTGGTCCTGAGTATTTCGTTCAGTTGGATCTGGCTAGAAGTTAATGGACGACTTAAAGTAATGGACATTTGGATTAAATTTTAATTTTTATCAAATTTACAGATTTTAAGTTTATTCTAATTCAAAATTTAAATATATTAAATAAATTGATATTATTTTAAATAAAAATAAAAATATTTTTAATTTTTAGATTAAAAATAATTAAACTCAAACATAAATTTTTAAATTCACATTCTACCCACCTAACCCAATACAAAGCCTACCTTACTGTAGACCGTAGAATTAAGTCAATAAACAAATTATTACTCGAATATTTGAAAAAAAAAAAGATCCTTTAACAACTATTTTAATGTTAGGTTTCCAAGTGTTTTAGAGAGTTTGTTGGTTCTTTGTGTATCGACTTCTATATAGTAAGTTTGTTAATTCAGCGTAGCAATAGTTTATTTAATTTGCACCTAATTAATCACTTGCATATTTTAAATTTTATTTCACGGGTTTAAGTTTGGGTATTAATAATTTTGAGTCTTTGTTTACTACGATAAATCAGTTTGACTTCATGTTAAGAAGGTCCATGATATAAACTTTACATCTTTTTAAAAGATTAATGTAATATTTTAGAAAAAGACAACGTAACATACACATAATTTTTACTTTTTTAGAGAAGACATATGATAGGATACTTAGGAAAATCATATGGAGATATTTAGAAGTTAAACGAATTCCTATGACTTATTTTCGGGTTATTAGGGATATGTATGAAGGTGTAAAAACCAAAATAAGGATGATAGGAGGATAAGAGGATATTCAAAGCATTTTTTTCGATATTGAGCTACATCAAGACTATTTTTTTAGCCTTTTTTTCTTTGCAGTAATGATTGATGAGCTCACCAAGAATATTCAAGGGTATATGTCTTGGTATATGTTGTTTGCTTATGACATTGTTTTAGTGAATGAGACAAAAGAGGGTGTAAATGTTAAGTTTGAACTTTGGAGAGATTCGTTAGAATCAAATAGCTTTAGATTGTGTAGGACTAAGACTGGGTACGTGAAGTGTAACTTTTCGAGGCATATGGTGGATACCGATGTGGAGGTAAAGATTGATACAAAAGTTAAACCACAAAAGGAATGTTTTAAATATTTAGGATCGATCATCTAAAGCAATTGAGAGAATGACAAAGACATAATTGACTAGATCAGATCATGATAACTTAAACGGAGAAGTGCATCAAGAGTTATATGTGACAAGAAGATACCACTCAAGCTTAAAGGTAAACTATATCGTTTATCGATTATGTCAGTCATGCTTTATGAGGCGAAGTGTTAACCCATCAAACAAATACATAGTTATAAGCTAATGATGATGAAAATGATGATGCTTTGTTAGATGTGAAACCTTATTAGAAGAGAAAATGTCAGTAATGTAATGGTAAGGGATAAATTAAAATTGGCTAATATTATTGAAAAGTTAAGAAAGACAAGATTTAGATGATTTGGACATGTTAAGAGGAGACATTCAGATACTCTAGTGAGAATATGCGAGAAAATTGTCCTTAGTTACTGTAAAAGAAAAAAGTGAAGGCCGAAAAAGAATTGGGAAGAAGTAATTAAGAATGATACGACATAGCTGGAACTTACCAAGAATATGACTCGCAATAAAAAACTTTGGCGTACTAGGATACAGATAAAAGATCTCTTATAAAGAGATATTTGTCGTTCTCATAAATCTTTTAATATTTTCCTCTTGTAGTTAGCCTAAACTTTTAATTTTATAGCACTTATTTCTTAGGAATTTAGCCTAAGTTTTTTTTCCACTTAGCCTTATTATTATTATTATTATTAATTCTTTGATGTATTATTTAGTATAGTTCTGATTTCATATTTTATTTTTTATTTTATTTTTTATGTTGATTATTTGGAAACAGTCTCTCTATTAGTTAGAGGTAAGGTTGCATACTACTAAACCTCCAAAATCCCGAGTTTTAGCGAAATTTTTACTGGGTTGTTATTATTGTTGTCCTTTTTCATATAGGTAAAGTACAAGTAACATAGTATTTAATTATATCTATATCCAAATATTATTTATATAATTTTTTAATAAGAACTAGCGCTTCCAGACTTTCTAATACACAGGATCCTCATAAGAGGCAAGTGTAGAGCATATCCTTTCTGGATAAGACAAGACACTTGACCCCACCTTGGGTTTGTCTCTACATGACACATGCACAATAGAAATATGTCTTATTGATATATCTTTCATCTTGGACCAATGGTCATAATCCACTTTCGAATTCTGATCTACAAGTGGACATGTCACGACAAATGCGGATGAGTCAGCATCTATCCATATGGTATCTTCTTTATGAAGTTACTATCACTGACAACTTGCTATTGTATCTGTTGACACAGCAGTTACTAAAGCAATATCTTCCTCAAGAAGCTATCCATGCTTTCTGTCCAGTCATTCACTGTTCACACGTGATAGGCAAAGGTGTTATGTCAGATTCACTTTCAGACAAAGGTACCGTTAAAATTACAGTACCTCCACTATTAAACAGTCCTGCCGACACTCCATTACTTCCGGTAGAAGTTTCCTACTTCTATATATATCTCTGGCAGGTTTGTGTTCGTTACACATCTTCCTATCCTTTGCTCATTGATTCTCTTTGCATTCTCTCATCCCAATTAAGTTCTTTCAAGTTTCCTAGTATGGAATTCCCTATGTTAGCCAAACAAAAGAGGTTCTTTCCACCTCTTGGTACTACACCACAGTCACTGGATGAAGTTGCTCTTCTTCTCCAGAAAAGTTTGTTTTATTACCTTCATCATTTGTTGGTAAAAAGACAAGTCCTACCAAAGGTGTTTCAAATGCATCAACTATACCGCTTCATCATTCTGTTCCTTTTCAACAGTATGGATGAAACAATGTTATGGTACCTTTGGTCTCTATCCTCCTTGTATGTTTGTCCTATTGCTATTTCACCTTTACATGTGCATAGGCATCTGTCGGATCACAGGAATGAAAATTCCTTACTATGGACATTTTTGGAATGGTTTCAACCATTACGAAAATGGAGATCTCAACTCAGTGCTCTTCTATATCGACATCGTATATGGGATACACCATGGCATGATAGATTAACATTTTTGATCTATCTTATTCATCGTCCTTATTTTTGAACACCTTCGGGTTCTCTGTGTACTATCAGTCAGTTGAAGAATGGAAATACGCACCACAATGGAAGCACACAGCTCCACAGCTTCTTGCAGAGCTATTTCCACTACTTAATAGGTTGAACCAATATCAACCTCCTCAAGGTCTTCACTGCACTTCATCAGGGTTCTATTCATCAAGTTATATGGTTCCTGAACCTTGTTTACCTTCTGATTGGTGGCGTCCCAATCCTATGGGAATTAATGTTAATGTTGGTCCTCTAACCAGACAAGTTCCTTCTCCACCACCAAAAAAAAGGCCTTGCACAGAAGTACAGAACTCTTCAGAGCCTATAGTGGACAGTTCAGTCCATACAGATCCATCTAGTGATAGCCACTCAAGTAGTAGTCATAATTCAACCCTGACCATCACTAAGAATAGTGATTACGTATCTCTCTTCCGAGCATCCAACGTCCCAGATCCAGATATTGATAGCTAAGATGGATACTTATCAGCCGACAGAATAAAGTATGACATATGCAATGACGTGTGCAATATTCCCTCTTATCCGGTGTGATAATAACTATGGGACCCTTGTCTCCCACTTTTTATCTTCTTACTGTTTGATTTTGTAAAGTGTAATCATAGGAATCTTTACTTTTTTAAAGTTGTTTGGTTTGTAGTTAAAAGGAGAATCCACTTTTTCAAAAGTGATATCTTCTTTTAAAAGTTGTTTGTAAGTTTGTAATCATGGAGATTCCTTGACTCACCTATATAAGCGAGCTTCTCCTTCGTTTGTAGGTACACTGAAATCAAATGAAAGTTATGAGTTTCTCTCATATGAGTTCTCTCTAGACACCTCTCCCTCTCTCTTATGAAAGCCTAAGGCTTGAGTGATATGAATGCCCAAAGGAAGGAAGAAATTAGTTGATTGAAAGATTAGTATGCTCTACACTCGCCTCGTATGAGGATCTTGTGTATCAGAAAGTCTGGAAGCGCTAGTTCTTCATTAAGATCT
>JANIMX020000249.1:68507-84968 GCA_024582655.2 Erythroxylum kunthianum | reverse complement strand
ATATCACTTAGACTAGATATGATGTAGTCAGTCTAGAGGGAGTTGACACTTGGCCCATACTCCAAACCAAGTGGGGTATAGTATGGTGAAAGGACGAATTGCATGACAATTATCTATGGGAGGGTTTGTAAGCGCGAAAATTAACTACGACGGGTTCATATGTCAAACCACTTACTTTTCGGTCAATTGGGGGTCATGATATGTTGCTAGATACCGCTCATGACTTGCTCGGATTAAGTGTTAATTTGAGTGGCCAACAAAATCAAGAACCTAATAGGTCACACGCATGAGAGAGTCACGGAGAATAAGTAAAATGGTTATGGATGGAGATCCATCACTTGAGAGAGAAGTCTAGAATCGGATCACGATGAGATCGTGATAAATTCGTGATTTGATCGCAATAGGAAGTTGCTAAAAATTGGTGTCTGTCTACTGACATGGCCATGACACGGGCGTGTCACTGGACATGTCAGGTGTCCAAAACACGCCCAGAATGTCTTGGGCGTGTCAGTTGTCGAGGAAATGCCCAGAGTGACACGGGCGTGTTACCTCACTATATTAGATATCAACAACGTTTTAATTGGTTTTTAATCAATTAAAACATAACAAAAACCCTAGATTTTCGAGAATTGGGAGAAAACAGAAGGAGTTCTTGTTTTCTAAAAGAGAAAAGAGTGATTTCAAGCAAGAGTTGTTTGACAAAGTGTTGAATCTTTCTCTTTCTCTTCCTTTCTCTCCAAGAACACCAACATAGGTTAGCACCTAGTGTTTGGGTTCAAACCATCACCAAAGAAAATGGTTTTGTTCTCTGATCTCTGCATGGACTTCGTTAGAGACGTCCTATGTTGGTCGTTGTAGTTTACGACTACCCAACGAAGAAAAGATCATAGAACGAATGAGTTTTTGCAAGGTACATAACTCTCCTCTTCATGTTTATGGTTACTTTTTCATTTTTGCACATGGATCATAGGGTTCGGGAACTTTTCGGGTTTTAATTTTTGTTTCTGCTGCCAACACGAATGAGATGTGTCACCCGGGATTTTCCTATAGTCGTGTAAAAAGTAGAGGCAATGGTGTCTATTTTGGCCCTCTTGTGCGATAGTGGTTGTGTAGGTCTCTTAAGTGGTATGAATGATTCCTAAATCCTTACCATAGTATGATATATGAAATAAAATATGAACGAGCTCTTGAAAAACAATAATCAATATCACACACATATATAAGGGTAGAGTGTATTGTAATAAAATACAAAACAAGATAATGAACCATTAAATAAGATATCTACGTAACATATATATATTTGTGTTTTCATTATACATGCATAATATAACTGTCACTGACATCCTATAATGTTAAAATATCAATTTTCATATGCCTTAATCTAATCTACAACCTAAACCAACAAAATCCCAGTTAAAGATACTAATATAGCCTAGGTAATTAACATAAACATCTTCACCATATATAACACATATAAAACGTAGGTTAGGTAAGCCTTATATTCCGCAGTTTATGGTCCTTACATAAGACCATGTAGGTGTCTTGTAGTATTAAAACACAGGTACGTGTTGATAGATATAGGGGCATGTTGTTTGAATTAAATATGCATGAGGAAACAGAAAAGGCAAGTTAAAAACACGAGACTTAGACTGGACCATATAGGTATCGTGTTTGAAAGATATATTATGTTTCATTTTAACTCCTAGGCATGGGGTACAACATGAGATTGTGTATACTTACCTTGATTGCGCACTTTCAACACAAGTTGGACAACCTACTGTGTAGAGGTTATGTTAAAAAATGGCTTATTCTGTAAATAGTTCTTTCCTATAAGTAAACACGAGTTTGACCTTGGAGAAATACATAGGTGTGTGGGGCAATACAACCCTTACATAGTGTCGTATAGGTATCATATTAAAAGGTGTCATATTTTATTTCTTTTAGTGTGTCAATATGGTGGTGTGTTCGATCTTATGTTGGCCTAAAAACCTGTAAAAATAAAAAAAATACATTATTTTTAAAAAATTAATATGAGATTTTAACCAAGATTCAACAAAATAAGATTAAGAAAATAATAATAATACTAATGAAATAAACAACTAATAAGTTCAACTTGCCTCCATTCGTGTTTCAAGAAAAAAAGGATTCATTAACCTATAAATAGGTCACATACTAAAGTACAATAAGGACATATGGTATCAAATTAATAAAACCAACTAAATATGCTAATGCCCTTTTGTGATAGTAAACTGTCAATATAGTAAGGAATCACATAACTCCCTTGATGTTCTATTGATTATGGCAGTTTGCTCTGTGGGAAATATGAGCCCTTTGTATTTAAGATGATTGTTGATAATTCCTCAATAGCCTTTTTCTTAGGCTCCTCTTCTTCCTCTTCCACCTTCTCCTCTTCTTGTATCTCTTTCTGAACAACAACTTCCTCTTTCTCTTTAAACTTTGGCTCCTCTTAACTCTTTAAGGTTGTTTCATTCACTTCTTCTCTTAAATTCAGCTCAGTGTATCCAGATAAAAACATCTAACTACTCTTTGCAAACAAGCTCGACAAGTTGTTCATTTGAAAGTGATGTGTTATAGAAAGGGGTCATAGTCCTTTTAGTTTCTTAAATGCTTGCCACAGTTATAGCAAAGACTTTAATATAGAGCTCCTCGAGGGTTTGATCCTACTCTTGTTGTTGTTGTTGTAAAAATTCAAGTGAAGCTTAACAGTTTTATACAAATTTGAAATAGTTGTTCCATTGTGGATGTCAAGTATTGTTATAAAGGATGCTTTAAAGCTAGTTTTCTATACAAATCGATTGTTTCTATATATAGTCCAATTCCTACATTCATGATTGGGGTAACCAACACTATAAATGTCATCATTGATAATGATTGAACTTCCAAATACATGTTACCTTGCCTCACATTCCAAACTCTCAATATTGTCATAAATGATGGCATATTATATTCTTTCAAAGAATATTATTCGTTCCATCCTTCTATCATGTTTGGTATTTATAACAATGGGTACCTAAATTCTAAAAGTATGCCACAAATACTTTATCAGGAAGAAAAAGTTCTAAAAATAAATAAACAAATAAAATAAAAGGAAAATAAATAAAAAAAGAGCCTAGTCTAATCAGTTTGTAAAATTGTGAATATTAATGCCTAGTCCTTGGCAACCACACTAAAATTTGATTGTATTTTACCACAAGTACTTAACATAGTTGTAACTAGCATAGGCAAGTATAAATCAATCCCACGAGAACTGTTAATTAACTATCCGTTATTCACAAACTTATCAAGATAGGCCAACAATTATAAATGATTGAATAAGGTAGTAAAATAACTAACATTTATAAATACTAAAATAATGCAATAATCAAGAATAAATCAATCTATATCATAACTAAATTTAGGCCAGGTTTCTCTTAAGACTTTACTATATCCAACTTTCTCTTGGTTCAGTAACTACATCTAGCTTTTTGAACTAGTAAGAGTTTATAGCTTAGATCATATTCTCTCTTAAGACATATAATCCCTATTCATAGGTTAATAAACTAAAAATCCTTTTAAATCTAGACAACTAAGAATTCTTTAGTTCATTTTATAAACTCTCTTGATATGTTTTACCATAATCCTTCTTTATCAATACTATGACCTAAACACACATCTCATCTCTCAAATCTTAATGCTTGAATCAAGTATTAAATCTTTCACTTTTGCTTTTTCGATTCAATCAGTATAAAAAAATATAGATAATTCATAATAAAACTAGAATTTCATTAAACCAAAGAAAAAATCAAAGTATATCACATCCTAGGTTCATCCTACGATAATCTATATCCAATTTAATATGTAATCAAAAAAAGGATATCAATATAAAACTAATAAAGAAAATAAGATAAATGAATTATTGTTCTTAAATCTTGAATCTTCAAAAAATTCTTGTTGAAATCTTGTTCTATCTTCAAAGAATGATGTAATCTTGATCAAGACTATTGGTTTAGAACAATTTCAAAGTAACGTCTTGATGTTTCTTGCCAATGAAACCCCTTCTTTTATGCTCATTTTTTCTTTAAATCCAAAACCTAGATTTTTAACTGGCCGTGTTATTTTAGAAATTCTCCGAAACTCTTTATTGCCAACATGAGACCTACATGAGATTGTGTAGAGTGTGGTATTCTTCATCCATTGAGTAATACAGGGATATAGGGTTGCGCAAGAGAAACAAAAGCAACTACCTTTGAACACGACCCTCAATGTGATAACATGTAGGTGTATTGCTCATGGGTCATTCCTCAGTTCTTTCAAAATTGTTCCAATTTAGTCTAGTTCTTCTATAATTTTGCTTGTTTCTCTTATATAGCTAGAAATAAGACTTGAAATGATAATACTTCTCAAATTAAGTATGAAATCCTTTAAAAATCACCTAAAATACAAGTAATATATCATGAAAATAGTAATAAAACTAATGTATATCTAACATACATCAAATATCTAGAAAAAATGAAAATTTTACAGAGATCCGACAAGGAATTCCATTAATAACTTGTCGTTTTGCAATTATCCCCTTTGAGTCTCTACCATAAAAAAAGATTGTCCATACATAAAATCATAATTCTTGATACAATAATTTTTCATATAAAAAGAGAATCTTTTGTTACAATAGAAACATAAGTGATGATATATTTCTTTCTACCATACTATCGAATCTCTAAGATTGACCGATGCAAAGGTAGACTCATTTTTTTAATAATATGGTCGTGAACTGTTATTACATGCGACTATCTTCACTATAGAAAACAAAAAAAGATGGCGAGAATTGTTTAGTAAAGGCATGGCTTAAGCCAACTCGGGTAATATTTCTTCTTTCAACAGAAAGAGAATGAACACTTTGCAGTGTAAGTTGATTAACTTCAATTATGGATAGACTTGTTGTCGACTTCTATGAGACACTTCTATTTAAACTAAATAAGACAGCCTTAAATTGGTACATAATGATTTTTATCGAAACACAAAGTACGAGGGATATCCAAGAATTCACAACTAATTGGAAAAGTCTTCTAGTGGTATATAGAGTTTTTCTTAAAATTAAGAGATAACTAAAAGGATATTTAGAATTTTTAAATTAAATAGGAAAGTCCTAGAAAAATATATAGAATTTCTCTTAAAATGAAAATTTCTCTATATGAATATCTAAGAATTTAAAGTTAAGAGGGGTTCATCTATTTACCCGTAGAAGGAATAGAAAGATACAAGATGACCATAGTTAGCAAAACTTGATAGGGAGATTATTGTGTTCTCCGCTAGAAAAAGTCCATTTATTTTCCCCTTTGCAATGAAAAATATACGGTTTTCTGTTTATTTCCGTTTGATTAATCTTAAAAAAATTAAGCAGACAGGACGGTGCTACTGCTTTTCACTAGAAACAAAGAAATTAGTCAGGACAAGTATAGCATATAAAGTTATGCAAAGGATCTCTTAAATGGCATTTGACGACCTTCTTAACTCGAACGGGTTCATGGAGTTTTCTTCATTTGGAGGTATCCCAATTGACAAATGCAGGAATGATGGTCTCTTGACAATTGTTTCTGCTTCTAAAGATATGTACATTTTTGCCTTTAAACCATGCATGATACAAGTTTGTAATTTCTCTCTTGTTTCTATTATAACACAGAGCATGGAGTTGTAGTTTCCTAAAAGTATAAATTTGAACTTCTTAGAATTCTTGGTCGACATAAACCTGAGTCACACAGATTCCTTTTTCTATGGCTAACCCAAGAATTCACTTTTACAAGAGTCTACTAGAGCATGAAATTGGTCATTTTTTGGAGATTGAATAACTGGCATGGTCAAGGCAAAAATCGAGGTAAAACAAAAACCTTCTATATTATTTACACTTTTTGAATTACTATTAAAAATATTTATCTAAATTATTTTTACTACAAATTGATATATAATTAACTGTAACGATGTTTACATAAATATACATAACAGACGATTATATTACATTTCAATTATATATCAATGTGTGAAAATTGTTTAATAAAAACTTATTAAAAGTTTTCTTAATCTTTTGTATACTACAAAATCTTTTTGTATTAATTCAAAACAATAATAATAATTTTGGAATAAATAAAACTACAAAAAATTTATAATTATCCAATCAGAACCACTTCATAGTTTTCACATTTTTTTTGTTAATACTAGCATTGATGTTGCTTTAATTTTGTTTACACTATATAATTGCAAGTTTGATAATGATTGTAATTTAAAATATTAGTTTAAAATATTACAGTTTATTATTAGATTATGTAAATGATAAAAACGCAAAAGAAGAACAAATATTTAGACTCTATTGATCTATTCGATTGACTTGATAGCTTCTATATAATTCTATTAATAAAATCCTCCAATCTATTACTTGCAATGTTTTGGCTTTTATCACCGACTTTTGTACTTCAAATTTGTTTTGGAATGATTAAAATTCAGATTTACCAACAGCTTCATTATACAACTCAGAGCATCAACGTAATGTGTGGTATCAAAGAAACTTTGGAATTGACAGCGTAGGCCTAATAATATGATTCCCAGCCTTGCCTTTTGGGTTGGGATCAATACGCAAGTCAATTCCAAGCACATAATGGGTTTTATGAACATTCAACACTGGTACCGACAAGCCAAAAGCTGTACTATATCAAAGATCAGAATACCTCAATTAAGCAAAATATAACAGAAGCCGCTGCTGCTTGACCAATAGATGGAGGTAGTTTCCATCACATAATGGAGCTTCAAGTTATCACAGAAAGGTTTAAGAAAATGGGAAAAGTCGGCAGATTTGTATCAATCCTACACAGTTTACTTTATAAAGAAATATATGCTATACAACAGTATCAAAAGAATACAAGCAGAAGCTCAGAATCACAATTTTGTTCCAAATCCAAATTGATTGTTACACGTACCTGTCACATTAAAGAATCAGCCATCTAGCAATCAATCTTCAATTACCTGGAGTTGTACATTGGAGCAACAACATGCCTCTTACGATTGGCATCATTGGCACTTGCTTTGATGAAAGCACTCACGTTGGCAGATAGCCTGTGTGATGCAAACTGACATATCAGATGTTATCGCACCGTGGATTCTAACCAACTTTAAGCTCACGATACTGGCAAGCAGTCTTATCATTTCCACTAAACTAACATTTATACCGAAAGCGATGCCAGAAAGGTGAGAACGAGGAATGCATAGAAGTTAGCTGTCATAAGGAATATCCCAACAACTAACATGAATCATCAAATTGTTCCCTCCCCTTCCTAACAAGCAACACGACTACAAAATTTCAGTTTCAATGCTCCATCAGAGCAGTCTCTGTTTCTGACAGTGGAGCTGCAAAAAAGCAGAGGTTTAGATCAGTGACATTTTTCAGCCTTAGTTGTTAAATATAGCAGGTTAAGAAAGAGCATACATAAAGAAGCAAGGGAAAAAGGCATTTCTTAAGCTATAACCTCTAGTTAGCTCTGAAATGGTAAAGATGAGCAAAATTAATGTGGGATACTGCCAGGGTCAATACTTCAGGTCTTAAGACACAGCATTTAAACCTGCCTAGAGAGTGAAGACATAGACTGAAAAGCACATTACTCACAATATAGGGAAAGTTACTTAACATTGTTAATCTATGATTGAACAAGATCTATACGCTAGGCTGTCAGCTTATTAGCTTGGCATGCAAACTATGCAGCTTGTGTTTGAAGCCCTGAATTTTTAATGGTTCAGGGAAATTGCACCACATAATGGATAGGAAACATAAGTGCCCCCATCAACAAGTAATTTGCTGCCAGAGCAACATACCAAGTAGATCCTCATAAGAATCTGCTAAAAGTGATGTGTCCATTAAAAAAGGAGGAGAGAAGGCCCCATCCCTAGGTTCTTCAATGTCATAAAATGTCTGTCCTTCAGATATTGCCCCATTTGAGCCAGCAGCAGATAGGAAGCCATTTGCAGGTTCATATTCAGAAAGTGAATCCATCTCGCTTAAGAGATCCGGTAAATCGCCATAATTTCCCACAATATGACCATCATAAACATGATTCTCAAGCAAGACAGAATCCATCTGAGATGTAAAAGATCGTTTACTTTTTGTTGAAGCCACTTTCTTCTCTGGGGCCAGTCGAGAAAATCCATTCACATCAAGAGGCAAGAAGAAATGTTCGGTTGTTTCATCTGAATGACTCTCTCTAGATGACTCCAAATTGCAGGATTGCATAGACAAAGCTGCTTCTCTTACAGATCGCTTCAGGTTTTGCACATAAAAATAGTCACTATCTGCAAATAGAGAAAATTAGAAATGAAAGCCTCTCCAAAAGTTGTTTAAATACCAAAACCAATACACTGATAAAATAACAAGCTTATATACATGCAGGACATGAAGTTGATATTAAAGGGAAGAACCAAACCTTGTGGGGCACTATATAAGCGGTTATTTGAAAATGGTTGGTCCAGAGAGTCCCTTTCTGACATATTTTCCATCTTGTTCACTTCAGAAGATACTTGCCTCCTCTGTACATTTCCACTCTTTCCAGAAGAATTTGGAGTCAAACTGAACAACTGTGGTAACTTTAAAGCTGGGGGACTGGCAGAAATCTTGTCAAGCTGAACAGTGGACATTTTTGAAGTCACATCTGCAACATCATCTGAGCTACTCTCCTAATTTTATATGAAAAAGAAAACTTATGTAAGGAATGATTCAAAAATACGTACGTCGTAATTCTAATGTCACATATAATTACCAATGTCCTTCCACTACTCTGAGCGTGCATAGGTGATGTTGCTCGACCATGAAGCCTATTCACAGTTGGCAGATTGGATTGAATATTATTCACCTTTCCTGTACATTCTTCAATTGAGCTTTGTATTGCTGGAGCAACTTCCTTAAGTTGGCTAATAAGAACCTGAGCAGAAAAGTTTCAGGCTATTAAAAGATTCAGCAAAGGGAAGCAAAGTGAGTGCCTACGTTGGTTCAAGCATAGGCCTAAATGTGTCACCCTGTAACTATAATGCACCAGGGACTCTCAAAATATCGTATTTGATAAATTCTACCCAAACTGCTCAACCACATATACAGCACATTAAAATGAATTAACTTCTTATAAAGTACAAGGATATAAAGCACAGATAAATGGGACAGAGGAAATAGAAAGGTAATAGAAGCTAAGGTTCGAAATGATTAGAGAGAGAAGTAGGAGAAACAATGTTTCCAAATTTTTAATGAAACCCTCGAATAGTAATGGAATAACAGCAACAACAGATTTATAGGAAAGTAAAGGGCAACCTAAGAAATCTCATAAAGATATCCTAAAAACCTAACAGGAAAATAAAATAAGTGTCCCAAATTTCATCCTGACGTATCTACATCTTAAGTCTCTAAACCGGGGACTGAATCAAGAGCCTCCTCTTCTTCTAGCACAACCATAACTAAAAGTTTGAGAGAATCAGCCACAAAAATGGATCCAAACCAAAATGCTTATTAAATTATTGCCACAAAAACGAACTGAAGTAGCAATTGAAGTTCATATTTGGAGAATATTAGCCTACAAAGCAAGTTGATATCCTATGTAAAAATACTAATTCTTTACCTGGAAACTGGCTAAATGTTGTTGATGTTCTGCAAGAGTCGCAGCTAAAGATTCAGCATGGCCACTTGTACCACCATCATCTGAACTTCGTAATATATCCGGACCTTCTCCATCATTAGCTTTTGCCTATATAACCACCATTAAGGAAAAAGCACTTCACTACATCACCAAATAAGCTTGCCTATACGATCTCAATCTTAATACCAATAGTTATACAAGCTTTTTAAGTGAATTCTTCAATCATGCTCTTGTTAAGGGAGACAATATGCAGGCTACAGTTTAATCATTCTCTCAACTACTCTTGTGAAGGACTACTTTTGACAAATTTTTAGATTGTGTACTTGGGAAAACAATTATATTACATCTCAATATGAAAGGATTAACAAACACATATAATCAACAGGGGGTGTAGAAAATTGAACATGTAGGGCCATCAAGCATTGATTTACCAAAACAATCAAACTCTACATCATAGTAATAAATAGTAAATGGCCAGAAATGAAATCAATCTTACCATAAGAAGTGACTGTTTATGAATACGTTGCAAAGCATGCGTCCAACGCCTAATAACTTCAGCTACATCAACAGTGGGGTGGGATCTCCCACCTCTATCATCAACTCGAGAATGTGTGTCATCAATTATTTGACCATGGGATTCTTGTTCTGTCTCATCCATATGTGCATCAGAATAAGGGACCTCAGAGCTCTGATCCATAGCTGAGAGCAAAGATGATCCAGAAATGCGGTACCTGTGAAAGAAGATTATGCATGAAAATAAAGAAGAAAGATGGTATCTTCAGCATAAAGAAAACAATAGCTAACTATTCTTTACCTATGTTCTCGATGAGCAATGAGATCCTCAATTGGACCAGAAGCAAGAACTTCATGCTGACCTGTTGATGAAGCTGACTAATATAAAAGTGACTTGATGGGAATACATGTATAAATGAGGAAATTTCACATAGTACCTCTTTACCTGGACTTTCCAGATAAGCCCAAACAAAGATTAAACATTGCGAAGGCTAAACTAAATATATTGCCCCTGGTAGCTACATTTGACTTACGGTAAAGAACAAACTTAAAGATTTTCATTTATTGTAAAGTTGAAACAGCATGAAAACAACTCAGATACCAACTGACTTGTTAAGATATGAGAAGAAAAACGCTCGATGAAGGAAACCGACAGCATGAAAAAATAAAAACAATTGATCTACTCAAACACGATGGAATTCCCTAAATGAGCTTCAATAACTTGATGAAGAAAACAAGGACAAAGGAATTGTTGAATTGTTGTAAACCTGAAATGGAAAGTACCAATCTTACTTTTACGAGAAAGAATCGACTCCCACAAACGGGTGGCTTTTGATACTAAATGGGAATTCTGACTAGAACTTGATACAAGATCATCCCATAGTTCTCCTTCCAACTTCACTTTGTTCCTCAAGTCATGCAGTTTTTCCAGCTCTTGCTGTAAATATGCCTAATATGCAATTTTAAAAACTGAAATCTGTGAGCAAACCATGGAGTTGTATGATAGAACTCTCAAATCAAAAGGTCTTCACTTTACCTCCTCAGCACAAAGACCACGAAACTCTGCAGTCATTTCATGGGCCAAATTTGACCACATAGCCTGTCTTTGTACTGCCATTTCTGCATTTTTAAGAAACTTCCTTCTTTCAAGAGCTATTCTAGCCTGTTTAAAAGAAGAGATTTACACACAGAAGGCAATCATTGTTAATGATATCAAATTCTCCAACTTGCTAATCTTCATCTGAAAAGATATTAATTGTTTGGAAAAATGTCCAGTTTTCCCACTAATAAAAATAAGGCATTGAAATATGGAAATAAAAAAGGTTGTTTCAACAGGACAAATCAATATAATCACAAAGGTCTGTTGGATAGCCAATTATGTCGTATTCTCTTCACAGGGAGAATAGAGGAATTGATCAACATGCATATCATCATTTACTCTCCTCATATCAAAAATGATGAGTTGTAAAAGATGGTAAGCACATATAGCCAATTCAGAAAAAAATTATAGTATCCCATCTACGTGTTGCATAGTTGAAACCATGTAAGAATTAAGAAGATAGTCTTCAGATGCGCGTACACCCTGTTTCCATGTTTTGATCAACTTCATTATCAGGAGTAAGTGGTTTGGTTCATGTTTTAACATAATTTATAAGTACTACCCAGAAACAAGTTGATCTGTGTTTGAATGTCCATTACAGGATGCACTAACATTTGAGTTACCTTTGTTACAGGAAGCAAAGTAGCTGCATGTTGAAAGGCGACATCAGTTAATGAAGCAGGCAATGGATTTGAAGCCACATCAGCTGCAAATGTTCGTCTATGAACTTCTCGTAAAGCATGCAAAGAAAGTTGCCATAGAAGTTCAACAAATCTGCAGAGTTATCAGAAGCTTCTTCAATGAGTACTCTACAGAGTGCCAATCTATAATTTTCTGATTCGTTTACAAGCAGATTCACAATCGGCATCTTCTAAGTTCATATCTAATGACAAATGCAAACAAACTCCTAACAAAATAATAATCAACTAGCAAAACTAACAAAAAGAAAACTGAAGATTCAGTGGCAATGAATTTCTACTCCTATATTATTAATCGAGTCTTCCTGTTGCCCTTCCACACTGAATCAACACTTAATGAAGACACTGAACTTTTCAGTTATGACCAGCAGATGAAAACTCTCTCTACTGTCTTGAACCCAATTGGCTAAGTTCACAACAAACATTACAATAATCAAAGAAGACACTGAACATTTCAATTTTGACCGGAAGAAGTTGCTCTCTCTACTACTGAGTCGAACCCAATTGGGTCGATTCATATCAAACATTACAGTAATCTTTCTCAGCTTCTTTTCTAAGCAATCACATGATAGCTTCCTAATAAGGTAGGAAAAATTGAAAAAACAAAAGAACTTGCCTGGGTCCACAACAAGTAGCAAGTGAGGAAACCCTTGAATTGCTCCTGGGAAGCGCACCCTGTGATTCAAGCTCACTAATAATCCCTTGCACAACCTGAAACACCAAATATTTTGCGATTCGAAATTCACAGTTTCAAACAATTCGTGTCCGAAATTAAACCAAATCAAATTTAAATCAAGCCCAATCCAAATTCCGTAATTTAAAAAAGATTTACCTTTCGAAAATCGCGAGACTGCGCCGAATCAAAAATCGGCCAAACCTTATCGAAATCCTGAAAGATCGTCAAACAAGAAACCGAAACCAAAGTGTAAATTCAATCAATCAATCAATCACAAACATGTAATAAAAATTCACATTAACAAATTTATTTATTTATATATAAACGAATTAGGTTACTTTAGCGGACTGAAGAGGGCCGCGAAGAGAGGAGAGGATGAAGTAGAGGAGCTGTTCTCCCAATTTCGGGTTGGAGTGGCGGAAGAGTCCGACCCGAGGAGAAGAGTTGGAGGGTCCGAGTCCGATGATAGTCGGATCCATACCTAGGAGCAAGCAATTGGTGTACATTGCGCTCTCTAGCTCTATCTCTCTCTCCTTCTCTCTATCCATCGTCATCTAACACACACACACACACACACTGTCTCTCTCCTCCTCTGTTGTTAAGCCTTTGCTCTTTTCTCTTGATCTTTGCTTCTCTCTGTTTCTGGTTGGCCTTCTCGTTTCTTGATAATAATTTGTTCAACTTTTCAAAACGGAAGTCCCTGTGGTATGCGGTAATTGTGAAATGGACCCCAAACAAAAAGAATTTGACGATAGAAATGATTTTATATATTTTACCAAATTCAAACTCTATAAAAATATTGAAAAAAGACGATTAAATTTGAAATATAAATAATCTTGTATTGAAACATAATAATTTTTCATATATTAGAATTGATAAATTAATAATTTTTATATTATAATAATTTTAAAAGTTTCAATAAATTTAATCTTTAATTAATAAATATTGAAGGGATTTAACATTATTAATTTACAAAAATTTTACCATACAAACTGTTATTTTGTACTTACTTAAAATTGCAAGTCGAGCTGCTTTGTTTGGTGGCATAATTAGTAAAAACAAAGTGATAAGGGCTTGAATTTTAAATAGCATTTGAAAATGGGACCCAGGAGGGATAAAGGCCGTCACGTTATAATTTCAAATGTGGGGAAGGGAGGCTAACGTGCGCCGGTTGGAACTGTTAAAGCTGCCGGCTAACTTGAAACTGTTAGGTGTCGTCGTCTGGTTGCTTGGTGGAGTTGTTGCTTACTTCGATCTTCACGGTAGCAACTGTGCTCCTTCACTCACGTCCAAATCCGATGTAAGGGACCAATGCTATTTAACAAATGTTTTTTTTTTCTGTGAAAGTAAATAATAAAACGGAGTTGCTACCAGAGCTATTTAACAAATGTTGCCTCAAGAATATTGTACTAAGGTCCTTAAGACATGTAAATTTAATTTATTACTTCTATCTTGCAAGTGTGAGCGGAATTTTTACAGATTATTGTTTCTTGTAAGTTTGAGGCCCAAGTTAAATCTCTTGTTCATGGATTTGAAAATATTGAATTAATATTCATTTTGGTAAGGCACTAAAAGATCATAAATGAGTTTGATTACAATGTCAATTATTGTTTGATGGTGCAACTACAATGAGTGATGTTACATATGACTTCACAAATTAGAAAAATTAGACATGATAAGGGGTCTGCACACGTAACACACTAAGGCACTACACTACACTACACTCAAGGTATATGCAGAAGGGGAAGTTGATGAGTAAAGGCAAAGGGAGGACAGACCCAAAAACAAGACGTGTTTGGTCAGGAAATTCTATATGTTTATGTTGGAAACAAGTATGCCAAGGTAGGACTGGAACATTGTCGTCTGAGAGTCAGAGCACTCTTTGGTCAGGAAATTTTATATGTTTATGTTGGAAACAAGTATGCCAAGGTTGTTCCTGTATCTTACTTCGCCGACCGGCCAATTATGATGCCATCTCTGCTATATATATATATATATATATGAGCTGTTAGAGAAAGAATCGATTTTGGCGTCACTTGCTGGTTTTGTTTCCTTCGTGATAATTGCAATGTTTTGACAATTAAAGAGTGTAAACTTATCATTTACCAAAAATAAGACCTCTTTCTGCTTTCATTCAAACTCAAAATTTCATATTTACATAATTTATTTGGGGTCAACTATATTATCACTCCCTAATCTATTTTTTTAGTAACTATTCATAATAATTATTTTGCAAATGAGAGTCAAGTCAAATCCAAACTTTCTAAACTTCAATCTTAAGTATGAAATTTTTTTACAAGCTTTAATTTAAATCTAAAATTAGTTAAATTCAAATAATCAAATCTAAACTCGAATTTGTTCAAGATGTAGACACATCCTTAAAGATCAAATTCATTTTTTAGGATGAGTTTATACCTTTTTTTAACATGAACATCATTCAAATACCTCTTAATTCACTTATCAAAAAAATTATTTCTAATATTTTTATTTTGAATCATAATAAGGAAAAATAAAAATGATTATATATAAGAATATTTTGAACTAATCTCAAAATTATATATATATATATATGAGTTTGCTATATAAAAGGATATTAATTTTGACCATCTTAATCAACCTACCAAAATAGTATTCAAGTTAACACGTAACTTATTAAACATAAAGACATGAATAAGGAGCATAAATTAGTAAATTACTCCTCTCTCTTTTTTGTAACGAAGTTATGATTAGTTCATTGTCATTCATATACTTTATTGTTCAATATCAATGTTTTAACATTCTTTTTATACTTTAAAATGTTTTTGCTTTTAACCATGTATTTTAATGTTGAAGGAGTGTCCTATAATGCTCTATTTCTATTTCCAATTTTCCTTTAGTTATTTGGAAATGTAGTATGAATGATAATGAAACCCCGATATGATATCATCTCCAACATCGAACATACCCATTTGGAATCAATTATTAGGTCTAGTGACTCCTTATTCTAAACTTGAAGAGGCACTTAAGTTCCCACCCACTGAAAGATGACATGCTAAAGGAGAAAGGGTATATTTTATTATTTCTTAAGAAGTTGCTTATGTCATATATAGGGTTCTTAATTAATTCAAATGACAAAGATGAGTTCCAATTTTTATAAGAAGAAATGTGTTGGATTCCAATTCATATGTAGGGTTCTTAATTAATTTAAGGGCTTATTTTCTTTAGTTTCAAGTTTGAGTGAGAAACGACACTTTAGAAAGTGATAAAGAGATGAAAATTGAAGATCAAAATATTTTTCCCATTATTCTCATTCACAACCACTTCCTTTATACAAATTTCTATCGACTATGAAAAAGAAGGAAATAATTGTACACTAACCACAAATATGTTGAAAATTAATGAAAGAAACTAATTAACTTTTTTTTGAAGAAAATAAAAGGTTAAGTTAATAAAAAATAAGAGTTCATACAAGATCAAAGAGGCCCAAAAAAAGGCACTCAAAACTATATACAACGTAAACAAATGGAGCCATAGGTGGTCCGCAATAATGAAACTGAATAAAAAGATAGATAAGTAGGTAGCCTCCAAATATGGCGCTGAAGAGCTGGAATCTGATAGCGAGTCTCTAGGCTTAAAAGTCGAAAACGGATAAGCTCAGTGATGTCCTTTATAACGTACTCTGGTGATCTATGTCGCCTAATTAGCTTTATAATTCATATTCAACAACTCAAATTGGATTGTGGGTCGAGTACTTGTGCCTTTCTAATGGACTTTTATTGTCTAATAATTCATCCACATTTGGACTAAGAAGTTAGTCCCAAAAAGTTATAGCATTTAGAG